>WNNG01000059.1:0-90455 GCA_018208015.1 Medicago ruthenica | reverse complement strand
ATGCTTAATTGATGAGTTCTTGTGATTGGGTCGTAAATGAATTGATGATACTTGATGAATCTTAAGTGTTTGATATATGATTGAAGATTGCGATTGAAATTATGATTGTATATGAATGTGATATGTATGTTGAGTTATGTAACCAGACATGTTGTACTTGTAGAAAGTACAATCTAGAAAACTGGGTTCAGTCTGTTTTAGTGATGCCTTGATAATGTCTCTCAAGTGGGTATTTATAGCCCTGCGTGGGCTTGGTTTCCAGTGGCTTGGGCCCAAAGCACGCTTAGAGCTATCTGGAGCGTTCTAAAGGCTTCTAGAAGCTTCCTGAGCGGCGCCCCTTGCGGGCTAGCCTAAGGCCTAGCTGGCCCTTATGGAGGGTGATGAGCCCTTGCGCGAGGGCGCCAAGCCCTTCTAGAGGGCTTTGTGCCCTAAATGATAAGATTGATAGTCCCACAGCCCAACAAGCACGAGCTTTGGGACAATGCGAAGTGTTTGACTGTTCCTCCAAGTTCAGTTGTTGTCACCCAGCCGTCGCTGGGGCTTCGGTGGACGAGGTGTTTGTCCTAGGTCTGTGAGAGGTGCCAGCCAACATGTTTGCGGGTACTAGCCCAACTGTTCGTGGGTGCTGGCCCAACATTTGATGAAAAAATAGCGACTATGTCTTGTGTACCGTTCCAGATGGCCTATAGCCCAACAAACACGAGCTGTCGGGACGAGGCGAAGTGTTTTGGATAGTGAGGTGTTGTAGCCCAGCGTGCGCCACGCTAGATTGAGGGCGGTGTGGATTTAGGCGGGATGAGGCGAAGGGCGCGACCTTTGATGGTTTCGCAGATTCGATTTGGACGGATGAGATTCAACGAATGTTCACTTGTCGTGACGTGTCATAATCTGGTCGCCCTCAGAAGTTGTGTCCCAATCAGTGTTAGCTTTGCGGTTTTCGAGGTTCCATTTACTCCATAACCTGCTGTATTTCCTTTACTCCATTTCTACTTTCTCTTTCCATACATTTCTGTCTTCGGCTTTCTCGCGGGAACGTTGCTTTGGTGATTCTGTCATCTGTTCGATTACGTCCGGCCTTTCCTCCTTCTGTGAAGCTTTCTTCGACAGTATTTGTCTATATTCGTTTTCTGTGTTGTGCTTTCTGTTATGGTTTGATTAGGAGTGTGATGATACGGGGTGGGTAGTTGAGCCTGTGACTGAGGTTGAGAGGAGGAGGTTATGGAGGGATAGCATTAAGCATGCCAAAAGGCCAGATGGGTCAATCGATTGGGTAGTGTTTGAGGAGGGGTATTATGGCCATTCAGTTCTGGCGCTTTTTTTAGCGATTCTGAGAGTGAGAGTGAGGACAGTTAGCGCATCTTCTGATTGCATTTTGCTTTAGTCTTCCCCAGGGCCTTTGTGTAGAAGGGGGATTTGTTACTCTATGTCGTCCAGTGGTTCAGATGGGGAGACGTTCGCGGAGGACGTTATGGCCTCTGAGAGCTATTATACGACTGAGAAACGCGTTGCGTTTTTTCGGAGCAAGCTCTGCGTTTCGTCCACGGGAAATGAGGACGACGTGGTTTTGGAGCCATGTCGTCCTGGCGAGAAGGTTTACCTTCGCCGCCCTAGAGGAGTGAAGGACGAGATCTTCCACATGTATTCGACGGTGTACAAGGATCTTGGAGTGAGGTATCCGTTCACTCCTTTTGAAGTGGACGTGTTAAGGACTCTCAACGAGGCGCCATCTCAGTTGCAGCCAAACAGCTAGGCGATTATCAGGGCGTTTGAAATCTTGTGTGAGGGGTTGGGTTTTCAGCCTTCCCTTGGCGTGTTCTTCATATATTATGGGACGAAAGGAGTGAGTAAGCTATCGTGGGTGTCTGTAAGTGCACATCCAAACAGGCGATTGTTTCTGCCGTATGCCTCTCACTATAAAAATTGGAGGGAGACTTTCCTGAGGACGAGGGGGGCTAAAGGGTGCAAGGCGGTCGCCGTGAAGGTGGATGGCAAGTTATAGTTTCCCCTCTGTTGGACGAGTAACCCTGCATCGGTGACAAGATACGAATATGGGAAGCTTGATGATTATGAGAAGGGTGTAGTGGCTTTCCTGGAGAAAATTCTCCCTTTGAATATTAGAGAGTTGTTGAATAAGGAGGGGGACCTTGTATCTTTGGAGTCTTATATGCGTGAGTTTCGTTTGTCATACTTTGTATTCGTGTATTTTTTGTGTGAGTTTTTATTGACGTTGTTCTTGTTTCTGTGTGTCGTTGTTGTTTTTCGTTGCAGAGCCTATGGCGCCCATGTCTGGTGCGGAGAGGAAGAAGTATTTGGAGGAGCTGAAGGCGAAAAAGCTTCGGGGGGACACGTCACCAGCGACCCCTCTGGCATCATCCTGAGGAAAACAAAAAGGAAAGCTTACTCGACGTCAAACCCGAACGGTGGCGAAGTAGTGGCAGCGTTATCGCCAAAGAAGGCCAAGGTTGTGAAGGCGACGTCGAACGAGGATGCCGGTAGTGATACGGGCGAGTCATTCTGGGACCGCGGCTTCGATTTTGAAGCGTATGTGAAGAACAAGATGAGCTTATACCCGGCGGACGTGGAGGCTGGGCGACAAGGTACTTTTCCTCTGATGATGAGGGATGTGGGCATGCACTGTCTGCGCTCTGTTGTTATGTTGGATGCGATGGGGGAGAAGTATAAGCTGGAGATGGCGCCACTACAGGAGAGAGTGACGAAGCTGGAGGAGGAACTGAAGGCGGCGGAACGGGCTAAAGAGGGCGCCGTTAAGGAGGCGAAGGATTCCCTGAAGTCTGACTATGACGGGAAGATTGACGGGTTGAAGTCGGAACTGGAGAAACTGGATAAGGAAGTAAAGCGCCTGCAGGCAAACGCAGAGGAGGATTTGCAGAGAGTCGCCCAGCTGGAGGGCAATGTGGAGGAGGCCAAGTTTGAGGCGGCTGAGAGTTTTGATTAAGGCTTCGAGCGTGCCAAAGACCAAATGGCTCTGCTCTTTCCTGACGTAGGTTTAGCCAGCCTTGATCCTTTTAAGATAGTTCAAGATGGCGCCCTGGTAGATGAGCCTTAGGCCGTTTTTATGTAAACTTATCCGTATTTGTTCCTTTTGTTGTAACGATCGTTTGTAACACTTGACAATGTTGCTACACAATTTTAATTTAACGTTATGCTCTTTTTTATGACATGATTGTTACTTTATTGTCCTCAGCTGAATGTTGCTTTATTTTCCTTATTTGTTTGTGTTCTATCATGGCGCGTTACAATTTCTTTTGGAGGCGACCTAAAGTCCTTTGGGCGCTTTAATGCGTGGCCCGTAGGCGACCTGAGGTCCTTGTAGGATTCAAATGTATGCGACCTAGAGCCCCTGTGGGGTTAGGGTTTTAATTGTAGGCGACCTAGAGCCCCTGTGGGGTTAAGGTTTTGATTGTAGGCGACCTAGAGCACCTGCAGGGTTAGGATTTTAATTGTAGACGACTTAGAGCCCCTGTGGGGTTAGGATTTTAATTGTAGACGACCTAGAGCCCCTCTGGGGTTAGGATTTTAATTGTAGACGACCTAGAGCCCCTGTGGGGTTAGGATTTTATTGATGTTACTTGCCTTACATACATGCGTTTATTATTCTCTTATGTTGAGCATTTATTTTACCCTCTAGTGATTTCATAATCGCCTCATCTTTGGGTTCAACCCTTGTGGATGTAGACGTGCAGGTTGAGGAGTAGCATATTCCGTGAGTATGTCGAGGACGGCTTTACCTACTCGAGTTTATCTACTTTGGAGTCTAGCATTAGGAGCTCTGATTAGGATGTGGGGATTTGTTTATTGATTTGATGCCATGTGATCTTATGATAAAATTTGTTGAGATATTAATTTGATTTGTATGTCATGACTGAGACATGACACTTATGAGTTGTATGATTACATGATAATTCCGCTGTGCTATGTTATGTTAGAGTTGACTTTCATATTATGTTACATGATGAGTGGTTTGTTGAAGTATTAATGTCCCGATGTGTGAAATATGCATGTTTTGTTTGTTTAAATTTGTTCTCGAGATCGTGGCGTTATACTTATAGTACCAATTTGTAACAAAAAAAATTTAAATAACCAACTTGTTATAAAGATCTAACTTAAATGACTGCATATAGTATTTGGCTAAAAAATATTGACATTCATTTCATTGTAAATAAAAACCCTTTCAATGATTAAAGACGACAAGAACAAAAATTTATTAGACCATAAGTTCAAATACGCAGTACCCCTATTGTTCATTGGTGTATGTTGTTGGAACAAAATGTATGAATAACTCTCTTTAAGGTTTTGATGATAACAAAGTGTTAAAAAGAAAATTGGTATTGCTAATGCTTTGTTCTAAGTTGTGCAGAACCATGTTCTTAATGTTTGATAATCAATATTGGTTATGGAAGAACAAGCTAAGAGCAAGAAGGAAAACATAGAAGCTTTGTTGCAAGTCTGAAGCAAAACTGGGTCAGAAGCAGCTTCTGAAGGTAGAGTCTGAAGACTGCGTCTGAAGGGTGCTTCTGAAGGCAGAGTCTGAAGACTGCGTTTGAAGGCAACATCTGAAGGCTGAGTGTCGTACCCCAATTTTTTGACCCAGTTTTGATTCGTTTTAATCGTCTTTTTAATGCCGAGAATTTTCGTCGTTTCAGACGAAATTTCGGCAGGGAGGTATTTTAAAATACCTCATTTAGGTTTTCAAAGGTGATAATTTTAGTTTTATTGTTATTTCATTTTTATTTTAGTTTTATTAATTTCGTTTTTATTTTTTTAATTATTTTCTGTTTTGATTTATTTTTTTTATGCTGTCATTTTTATCATTTATTTTAATTACTTAATTAATTAAAAAACAAATCCATCACTTTCTCCATCAGAATTGCATCAGATCCATCCTTTTCCCATCAGTTTTTTTTTGTCCATTCTTGCTTGGTTTCTTGCCATTTTTTTGATTAAGCCACAGATCCCTCTCAACAGCTCTGCACACAACCTCTTTTGTCCATCCAATTTCAATAAAAACAGTGAGATAGAGAGGATTAACAGAACACTAAAAACACAAGAACAGAACAGAAAAAATCAAGAACAGTTACACTACACAAGAACACACCAGCAGTAACACAACAAAAAAATACACTTTCTCCTCCACCACCAAAACATAAACAGTAACCAAACACAACCCAAAACACAAAACAACCACTTCCTCCCCTCCCCCTTACTCCCAAAGGCGCGGCCCACTCACCCCTCACACACCCAAACGCGCGAGCCACTACTCCCCCCCCTAATACAACTCGGCCAGCACACTCCACCACCCCTCACACACCCAAACACGAGCTTCACCCAACCCTCAACAGCACCCAAACACCACTCCTCCCTCACACCACCCACAACAACACCAAAACGCGGCCAAAACAACCACACGCACGCATCAAACACACGCACACGACCCACACGACACAAACAGCAAAGCCGAACACATACAACACGGAACCGAACCAAAAACGAACAAAAAGGTAGTTTTTTTCAAATTTTTTTAAAACTTTAAGTGTAGATCTAGGATTTTTGAAAAGGATTTTGAGAAAACTAAGGGTAGATTTGAGAAGAGAGTGAGGAGAGGGTTTAGAAAAACTATTTTTTTTTGGAAAAAACGAAGTTTTAAAATTCCGGCGCGGTGGCGCCGCCGACGGCCACCGCGCCGAAAAACTTTTCCGGCCACCGGAAGCAAAGGGGGCGGCTGACTTTTTAGAGAGAAGGGGTAGAAGAAGAAAGAAGAGAGAAGATTAGAGAGAGAAAGAAAAGAAATAATGAAAGGTTTTGTGAAGGGATGGGGTATTTATACCCCTCCCGGATCCTGTGTGCATGGGTGTATGCGTTAGCATGCACCCTCGCCCCTTTGGCCCTTTGATTTTAAATCAGACGGTCCTGGCTATTTTTTCCTTGTGATCAGATCAGGGCCCTCTGATTAATCAGACGACCCAGATTAAATCACGCTGGCCCAATGCATTTTGGGCCTATTTCTTTCAAATCTGATTTTTTTTCACTTCCTGCACCCCTTATTTTATTTTTTACACCTCCCTGTTTATTTATTTTATTTTTTCTTTGCAATTTTATTTCCCATTATTATTATATCCTTTTTATTGTTTCTTTTATTTTTCACATCTTATTTATTTACTTATCACATCATATCATGCATTTTATTTTATTTGTCATTTCACTTTTGTATTTATCATTTTATTTATTTATATGTCATTAGAGTGCATTTAGGGCTTTACTTTGCATCTCACTTTGAGCCAACACCGTAATATAATCCCTCGTGTTTAGTTTATCGCACTTAAATTCATTTTTTTTAGTATTAATGCTCTAATCTTTTCACTTTTTTTTTTATTCTATTTTTATTAGATTATTATCCTATTTTCAATATATCAAAAAACAACAAAACAATTTTCTTTTCGTAAATGGAAAAAATATTAAGAGTTCAATCGACCAAAAAAGGAAAACTTGGGTAGACACCCGACGCTTCCCCGAATGCGGAACGCGAGATCCCCGTCTCGACCACGTTCAAAGCATTCGTCTTTCGATTAAATTCTTAATAAAACAAAAATCATAAAATAACATTTTTTTTTTTAGTGAGCGAAAAAGGAAAACTTGGGTAGACACCCGACGCTTCCCCGAATATTCGAAAACGAGGTAGACACTTCACTTTTCGGATATTCGTCCTCCGCTTAAAATCAATCTCAACCCACTTAACTTTACTTTTTTTGTTACGCCCGTGCGCGTTTTCAAACGGACGTCATCGCCCAAGCGCGAGTCCGCTCTTTTATTCAAACTTTTTTTTCTCACGCCCATGTGCGTTTTCAAATGGATATCATTGCCCAAGTGCGGATCCACCTTTTTCTAAAACAATCTTTTTCGCCCAAGTGCGACTAAATATTTTCATAAATAAAATCAATCAACACACAAATATTTTCTACCAAAGAACTACGTAGCTTTGAATTCTCCATCGCACCAGGAGATACGTAGGAGCAAGATCGAACTCTTGTCAAGCACCCTAACAAAAAACTCTTTTTTAGTCTTTAAATTATTTTTCTTTCTTTTCCATTTTTTACAAACATTTTTATGAAACTAACACATTTTTGAAAGCTAATTAATTAATGGTTCCCGTTGAGTACAACGGATGTGAGGGGTGCTAATACCTTCCCCTCGCATAACTGATTCCCGAACCCGAATTTGGTTGCGATGACCTTGTTCTCGTTCTCAAAGGGGTTTATCCACGTTCCCCTTTTCAAAATATAAAACTTCGGTGGCGACTTTACTGTCTAGCGAGCGTTTTCCGCCCGCGCATTTTCCCCGCCGCTTCAGCTGGCGACTTCACTGGGGAACACTAGAGAATCAAACCTAGTTAGTTAGTTACCTTTTAGTGTTAGTTTCTTTCCTTCATATTTGTTTATCTTTGGTCTATTTGCTTTATTTTATTTCCGCTTTGTTTATTTTTCACCTTTTATGTTATTGTGCTATCATATCGGGGTTATTCAAAACATTTTTGAGTGGAGCTCTGTACCCGAGCTTGAAAAAACCTAGGTTTAGGATGGTGGTTGCGTAGTATTGGCTTTCGAGATAGACATCTCGTTTAGTCAATACGAAGACCCCACTTAGAGATGGTCCTCTTCGCGAAAGGTCGTCCGCATAATGGTTAACCCGTTATTATGGCGAAATTCCGAATTGGACCCCTAACTCTAAGGACCTTCTTCTTAGAACCTTTTCAAATTTTGGGTGTTTGTATTAGCTTCCGAGGTAGACACCTCGTTTTGGTTAATGTAAACCCCACCTAGAGGAGACGCATTCGCGAAAGGTTGTCATATAATGGTTAACCCGTTATTATGGCAAAATTCTGAGATGTTTCTTTGACTCTAGGTACCCCCCAAAATAAAAACTTTAGAGCTACCCTCGGTGAGAACCTTGATATAGAAAGCACATAGAACTAAGCCCTCCTAGGGAGCCTTCCCTTTAAGTTTTATTTTCCAATTATCCATACCCGCATAAAACATACATGCATTGCATCCATATGCATAAAATCATTTTTTCTTAATATACAAGATTGTTTCAGGGAATTGCAAGGGCTAAATCTGTGGTGCAAGTATCCAACAAATTGAGCATGGGCTCCGAGAAAAGAAGAACTCTCTCATTAAAAGTCGAGCTCCCTGATTTGGAAAGTCTCAGGAATTTGAGTACCGAGTTAACAGCAATTCCAAAGAGTGCTTTTGTCTTCAAATATGGCGACATCCTTGATCTTTTGTTCACCAATGTTCGGGCAGACGCTCTCACGGCATTAGCACAGTTCTATGACCCCCCGATGAGAAGTTTCTTGTTCCAAGATTTTCAACTAGCACCTACACTTGAAGAGTTTGAAAGGATTATGGGCATTCCTCCAAAAGGCAAGGGTCCATATGTAGAAATTGGCCATTCTCCAAAGGTTGAAAAATTGGCTGAAGCTCTAAACATAAAAGTGCCTGAACTTGCTAGCAATGTGAAGACTAGAGGAAAAGCTCCCGGTTTCCTCCGAAGTTATCTAGAGAAAAAAGCTCGTGAGTTTGCCGCATCCCGAGATATGAAGTCCTTCAACAATGTGCTAGCTCTCCTCATCTATGGTTTGGTATTGTTCCCCTCAACCGAGAATTTTGTTGACTTTGCCGCAATCAGTGTTTTTTGGGCTGTCCTTACAAAAGACAAAGATCTGGTTCCTGCGCTCTTGGCCAATGTGTACTACACTCATCACATGCGTCATGAGAAGCAAGGTGGTAATATTGTTTGTTGCTTCCCTTTACTATATCGTTGGTTCATATCCCACATGTGTGAGGACGAGTCACGAATGAACAAGATGGACAAGAATGAATGGTCTCAATTTTTGGCATCTCTTACCGAAAATGTGATCCGATGGTATCCAAGGAAGCTTGACATCGACGAAGTTATCATCAGCTGTGGGGAATTTCCAAACGTACCACTCATAGGGTCCAAATCATGCATAAACTACAATCCAATTTTGGCTCTAAGGCAGTTGGGACGTCCTATGTGGGAGAAGCCCGAAGAGAAGTCTTTGGAATGCCTAGTGATACATGACTCGGGTGCCAATGACCCTGTGATGTTGCAAAAGGTCATTCGAGCTTGGGGAAGTATTAACAAGAAGGGTAATGATTGGAAACGCAAGGCTGGCGCCACCAAAGAGACTCACCGACAGTGGGTCAAGGAAAGAGTCCAAAAGGTGAAGCTACCGTTCATTGTCAAAGCCCCTATTCCCCCCAAATCTCCAGAGCCTATTCCCGTCTCCATAGAGGAAGCAGACGAGCTTAAAGTAACCATTGCCCGACTCAACAAAGAAAAAGAAGAATTGCAAGCCGCTCTACTCAAAGCTACTCAAGATAATTGCGAGCTAAAAAGGGAGGGAATCCGAAAGGACGAAATCATCGAGAGTAGCAACAAAAGGCTAAAGTTTGAGGAGGATGAGAAGCGCAAGGTGCAAGATTGCTTGGGGGGAGCAAATTCCCAGCTCAAGCATAAGAACAAAGAGCGGGATGAACTCTTAAGCCGGGTCCATGAGTTGAGAGAGCTATGGAAAAGGTCCAAAGATGAGAGGAAGAAGCTAAAGGAAGAGCTTGAAAGTGCAAAGCAACAACTCAACAACACGGCAAATGAGTATGAGGGATATGTGTTGAGTGAAAGGCTACAAAGGGAAGCGGTGGAAAGAGCGCTTGTGAGGAGTCAACTTGAACTAAAAAAGGAACAAGAGCATTTGGAGGAATTCAAGAGGTTCAGTGACCGTCAAGAAGAGGCATATGAAGACCTCAAGAGGGAAAAGGAAAGATGGGAGCATCGTTATGTGAATTTGGTCGACTCGGTTGAAAATGGAACACTTTTCCGAATACTCCGGGACGAGGGTATGCATTGGAAGAATATGTTCGCAAGACTAGCAAAGTTGGCCAACGATGTGATCGAGACCATCCCCACCAAGTTGGAAGCAGCTGACACCTCAATGCATCCTTTGAACACTCCCTCGGAAGTCATTGTTTTTGTTGAATTTTGTAAAACCATGATAAGAGACTTTAGGGAGAAAATTGAGGCAACCTAAAAAGATTGTAACCTGCTTGTTTGTAACTCCATGACTATTAATGAGAAACCTGTATCACTTTTTGGTTACCTTTGTTTCTTTTATTTCAGTGCCTTTGCAAATTGGAAGATACTTGCAGGAGCACCGAAAGCCTTGCAGTTCCTTGAAAATTAATCATAACAAAAAATAAAAAAATAAAAACTTTTTCACGCATTTGCATTTGCATCATCCATGGCATGCATACATCCGTTTTCATACCCAAAACTCATCCCCTTTTATTACCAGGAACCCCTACAACCCAAACTGATTCGTCGGCACTCGCACTACACTCGAAACAACGCAAGAAGGGTCATGGACGAGATCGAGCAAAACCAAGAAGTCATGAGACAAGAGATCAATCAGTTGAATGGAAAGTTGGACCGCTTGATGGACACTCTTCAGGAACTAGCAAATAGGGAGCAGAACCCGCAACCTCAAGTAGTGGAGAATGTTACTCCCGAACCACAACCGACCCTCGCAGCGGCTGTCGTTTGGCCTCCATATGGTCTTCCTCCAGGTTATATACCTCCGCAGTTGGAAAACCACAATGAAAGTGGCCCGTCTCAGCCTCGCCCGGCTCAAGCATCAGTGCCTCGCCCCACCGAAACTCTTGTGATGTAAGAGAACGCCGATGCTACCACAAGATTCCCAGTGCCTCAAGGTACGGCAGAAAACCCATTATTGGTGTACCATTCCCCCAACCTGTCAGGCCCTCATAAGGAGCATGCTGAACCTTCGGAAGGTGAGAACGAAGAGGCTAAAGGAAAAATTCTTGCTTTGGAGGAACGAGTCAAAGCAATGGAGGGAAATAGCGAATTCGGATTAGACGCACTTGACATGTGTTTGGTCTCGAATGTGGTGATTCCTCCAAAGTTCAAAACTCCGGA
The DNA here is from genome assembly GCA_018208015.1 of Medicago ruthenica. Lineage (NCBI taxonomy): Eukaryota > Viridiplantae > Streptophyta > Magnoliopsida > Fabales > Fabaceae > Medicago > Medicago ruthenica. The sequence goes on along the minus strand of WNNG01000059.1, from coordinate 79,424 downwards.
TTTCGAGAAGTACAAGGGATTGACTTGTCCTCGCAATCATTTAATCATGTATTGCAGGAAGATGGGTGTAGCTGCACAAGATGATAAGCTCCTCATCCATTTCTTTCAAGACAGTCTCAGTGGAGCTTCCCTGAACTGGTATATGCATCTGGAGAAAAGTCGGATCAGAACTTGGAAGGATCTAGCCGAAGCTTTTGTCAAGCAGTACAAGTACAACATGGGCATGGCCCCAGATAGAATGCAACTACAAGAGTTGACCAAGAAAGGGACGGAAACGTTCAAGGAATACGCGCAAAGGTGGAGGGAGTTGGCATCGCAAGTTGAGCCTCCCTTGTCTGAAAAAGAAATGACAAGGATTTTCATAGGCACCCTGCAAGCTCCATATTATGAGAAGGTGATTGGAAGCGCCTCGTCCGGTTTCGCCGACTTGGTTATTATTGGAGAAATGGTGGAGTTGGGTTTGAAAAACGGAAAAATTCAAGGTGCTCCAAGTAGTCAAGCGGCTGCAAAGAAGTTCCCAACCTCTTTCCCTAAAAAGAAGGAAGGAGAAACCAATGCAGTAATGACCAGTTTTCCGAATTCCTACCGTCCACCTGTGAACGCTTATCATCCCCCTGTCTTTCAGGTGCCATACCAAGGTCAGCATTATGTTGCCGCCGCAGCACCCATGCAGTATCAGCACCCAGCACCCCAAAGACCTCATTATCAACCTGCTCGTCCCAATCATTGGGATCAAACTTCAAGTCAAAATCAATACCGACCTCCCAACAATCAGCGACCAATTCGGATCGACCCGATCCCCATCCCGTACAGTCAACTTTGGCCGCATTTGATAAAGAACTCCTTAGTGGTACCCCGAAGTGTCAGGCCTTTGGAACCACCATATCCACGTTGGTATAACCCAAGTGCCAAATGTGAGTTTCATTCTGGGGCCGTTGGTCACTCCATTGAAGACTGTAGAGCACTTAAAGAAACGGTTCAAGAGTTAATCAATAACAAAAGCCTTTCTTTCAAAGAAAAGGGGCCCGACGTGAAAAATAATCCTTTGCCGGGTTATAACGGCCCAAATGTCAATGCTGTGGAGGAAGATGCGGATTTCGATGAGATCAAGAGAGTTGAGGAAATAAGTACTCCTCTATTGATGCTCCACGCTAAGCTAGCTAAATGTGGTTTGATCAAAGGAATCCATGAAAATTGTGAAGAATGCGCTTTAAGTCCCAAAGGTTGTCAGTTGGTTAAAAAGCAAGTACAAGAAATGATAGATCAAGGCGTTTTGCAAGTCAGTCGAGCAAGGAAGATGGGGGACGTGTCGGTTATCGAGCCACATTTCGAAAGCAAGAAAGAAGCCCCCAAACCAATTGAGATCCTCTACCAAAAGGGAGACGCTCAACCATCAACGAACCATAGGCAGCCTGTGGTCATATGTGTTCCTTCGCCATTTCCTTACGAAAGTTCCAAAGCAGTGCCTTGGATTTATGATGCAAAAGCCGTCGTTTATGAACCAGAGGGGAGGTCGGAAAGAGAATCTGCAAAGGTGATGGGTGGTGTTACCCATATCTCTGAAGCTAGCAGCATGACCCGAAGTGGTCGGATCTTTGCTCCAAAACAGCTCAGAGGAGAAGGCAATAAGGTGGCCGAGGAAGTCCAAAAAGGGAAAGAACTGCCCAGTCAAGACAAGGGGCAAGAATGTGGTGATCATTTAGCATCAAAAGAGGACGATGAGTTCTTAAAAATTGTCAAAAGAAGCGAATACAAAATAGTGGACCAATTGAATCAGACTCCTTCTAAGATATCTATCCTATCACTGCTGTTGAGTTCTGAGGCACACAGGAAGGCATTGTTGAAAGTGTTGAATCAGGCGCATGTAACCCAAGATGTTACAGTGGACCATTTCGGTGGGATAGTTGCCAATATCACCGCTAGTAGCTGTCTAAGCTTTAGTGATGAAGACTTGCCTGCGGAAGGGAGAGCTCACAACAAGGCATTACACATATCCACAATGTGTCATGACACCGTCCTTGCAAGAGTGTTGGTCGATACGGGTTCGTCACTGAATGTGCTGCCGAAGTCCACTCTCAACAAGATGTCCATTGACGGAGTATGCTTGAAGCCTAGCTCTTTGATTGTGAAAGCTTTTGATGGGTCCCGAAGGTCCGTCATTGGAGAGGTATGCCTGCCAATCCAAATAGGTCCGCACACTTTCGATATCACTTTCCAAGTGATGGATATCAACCCAGCCTATAGCTGCTTATTGGGACGCCCATGGATCCATGCGGCTGGAGCTGTGACATCCACCTTACACCAAAAGCTCAAATTTGTGGCAAATGACAAGCTGATCACTGTGGCCGGAGAAGAAGACATACTTGTAAGCCATCTGTCCTCCTTTCAGTATGTGGAAGCGGGTGAAGGATCTTTGGAAACTGCTTTCCAAGCCTTAGAGGTCGCCAATGCTGTTGCGGGGTATAAGGAAGTTTGTGAAGAGAAAGCCCCTGCTACCTTTTGGAAGAATGATACGCTGTTGGCTAAAGGAGGAGGCTCCAAAGGCTGTGAGTACTTGTGGGATATGCCTGTGAAAAGAGATAGGTATGGATTGGGCTACAAACCCTCCATGGGAGAGAGTGATGCTGCGAAGCTACCCATTGGTAACATTCAAGACACTTTCCGTAGTGCGGGTTTTGCTAGTGAAGATCAAGTAGTTGTCATTGGAGATGATTCAGAAGAGGGGGAGACACCTTGTTTGGTCTACCAGGGCTCTCCGAATGCAAGCCTCAACAACTGGACTGCCGTTGAAATTCCCGAGATAGTTTCTTTTTCAAAGTAATTTTTATCATGTTTTTCAAATCCTTTTGCTCTGCCCAAGGCTTAAGGATAACTTTGTAGGGCACCCTTTATTTCAAATGTTGAATCATCAATAAAAAGCATTTCGTTTTCCACTATTCTTTGTTCTTCCATTTCCGCATTTACTTTTCTTAAAAAACAAAAAAATTATAATTTTTTTCCGTTCTTTCGTTTATTTTTGTTTTGTTCATCCTTCTAAAAATAAAAATCATCATAAAAACACATGCAGATCCCTGAACAAACCCATTGATTGTGATACTGCTACAATCCCGCGTAACCTTGAACTCCCCATTAACCAAGCTGAAGAGGATGGTGGAAGTGATTGCGAGCTTCCCGAAGAATTAGCAAGACTGCTAGAGCGTGAATCTAAAGAGATACAGCCGAATCAAGAGCCTGTGGAGGTAATCAACTTGGGAACTGAGCATGATATAAAAGAGGTCAAGATCGGTTCGTCTTTAAAGGCAAAAGAGCGAGAGAAGTTGGTCGAACTTTTGAGGGAATATGTAGATGTGTTCGCATGGTCATACCAAGACATGCCAGGGTTGGATACCGAGATAGTTGAGCACAAGCTACCACTCCGGCCAGAATGCCCGCCGATAAAGCAGAAATTGAGAAGGACAAGACCGGACATGTCGCTTAAGATCAGGGAAGAGGTCAAAAGACAGTTTGATGCAGGATTTCTAGCCGTGGCAAAATATCCACAGTGGGTTGCTAACATAGTACCAGTACCGAAGAAAGATGGTAAAGTGCGAATGTGTGTCGGTTACCGAGATCTGAACAAGGCGAGTCCTAAGGATGATTTCCCATTACCTCACATCGACGTGTTAGTAGACAATACAGCCCAGTTCGCGGTGTTCTCATTCATGGATGGATTCTCCGACTATAATCAAATCAAGATGGCTCCGGAAGACATGGAGAAAACCACCTTCATCACCCCATGGGGAACATATTGCTACAAGGTAATGCCTTTCGGCTTGAAAAACGCTGGGGCAACCTATCAAAGAGCAATGATGGCTCTCTTCCACGACATGATGCACAAAGAAATAGAGGTCTATGTGGATGACATGATTGCCAAATCTGAAACTGAAGAAGACCATGTCCTTCACTTGCAAAAGCTATTCGTACGTTTAAGGAAATACAAACTACGACTCAATCCAGCTAAGTGCACCTTTGGTGTCAGGTCCGGAAAGTTACTCGGTTTCATCGTTAGTCAACGAGCGATCGAGGTCGACCCCGACAAGGTACGCGCAATCCAAGATATGCCAGCTCCTCGTACTGAAAAAGAAGTTCGTGGTTTTCTAGGGAGATTGAACTACATCTCTAGGTTCATTTCTCATCTCACTGCTACCTGCGAGCCAATCTTCAAATTGCTACGTAAGGATCAGGCCATCATATGGAATGAGAATTGTCAAGGGGCATTTGAAAGAATCAAACAATACTTGCAAGAACCACCTATCTTGATACCGCCCGTTCCTGGAAGACCTCTCATCATGTACTTAACAGTATTAGAGGAATCCATGGGATGTGTGTTGGGGCAACATGATGAAACTGGTAGAAAGGAACATGCCATCTATTTCTTGAGCAAGAAATTCACTGATGTCGAAACCAGATACACCTTGCTAGAAAGAACTTGTTGTGCTTTGGCATGGGCCGCGCGCCGGTTGAGACAGTACATGATCTGTCACACGACATGGCTGGTATCAAAGATGGATCCAATCAAATACATCTTCGAGAAACCCGCTTTGACCGGAAGAATTGCCCGTTGGCAAATGCTGTTATCCGAGTATGACATCTTGCATGTGACTCAAAAAGCTATCAAAGGAAGTGTGTTAGCAGACCACTTGGCTCATCAACCGGTGGAAGATTATCAGCCCATACCATTTGATTTCCCAGATGAAAATATTATGGCTTTGAACGAAGATGAGGTCATAGGAGATGATGAAGGACCCGAACCAGGGGCACGATGGAAGCTTGCATTCGATGGCGCATCTAATGCCATGGGGCATGGGATTGGAGCCGTCCTGATCTCTCCACAGGGTGGTTATACCCCCTTCACAGCAAGACTATGTTTTGACTGCACGAATAATGTGGCGGAATATGAAGCATGTATCTTGGGCCTTGAGGCTGCCATCGATCTAAGAGTCAAGATTCTGGAGGTGTATGGAGATTCGGCCCTAGTCATTTACCAAGTAAAAGGAGAATGGGAGACCCGTCATCCCAAGCTGATCCTGTACCATGCTCATGTCTTGAAGCTAATAAAGTTCTTTGATGAAATCACCTTCCATCATATCCCAAGAGAAGAAAATCAAGTAGCAGATGCCTTGGCTACGTTATCCTCAATGTACAAAGTGAAGTTTCACAATGAAGCGCCACTTATAAAGGTGGAGCGCCGAGACGAGCCTGCATTCTGTTTGTCAATCGAAGAGGTGTCTGACGGCAAGCCATGGTACCATGACATCAAAGTCTACCTCAAAAATCAAGAATATCCTGCAAACATCTCAAGTAGGGATAAAAAGACTTTGAGACGACTATCAGCTAAATTCTTCCTGAATGGTGATGTGCTCTACAAACGAAACCATGATCTGGTTCTTCTCAGATGTGTGGACAAACACGAGGCAGATTTGCTCATCAAAGAAATCCATGAAGGGTCCTTCGGTACCCATGCCAATGGACATACAATGGCTAGAAAAATTCTAAGGGCAGGTTACTATTAGCTACCATGGAATCTGATTGTTTCAGCTACGCTAGAAAGTGCCACAAGTGCCAAATCTATGCGGATAAGGTGCACGTGCCTCCAGTCCCTTTAAACGTAATGGCGTCACCTTGGCCGTTCTCCATGTGGGGCATCGACATGATCGGGCCCATTGAACCTAAAGCTTCAAATGGACACCGGTTCATCCTAGTCGCCATCGACTACTTCACCAAATGGGTTGAAGCTACCTCATACGCCAATGTAACAAAGCAAGTGGTAGTTCGATTCATCAAAAAGGAGATAATATGTCGCTACGGACTCCCCAATAAAATCATCACTGACAATGGCACCAACTTGAACAACAAAATGATGAAAGATTTGTGTGAAAGTTTCAAGATCAAACACTACAATTCTTCGCCATACCGGCCAAAGATGAATGGAGCCGTAGAAGCAGCCAACAAAAACATCAAGAAAATCCTTCAAAAGATGGTGAAAACGTACAAAGATTGGCATGAAATGCTTCCCTTTGCCTTACATGGCTATAGGACCTCGGTTCGCACCTCGACAGGGGCAACCCCATTCTCCCTGGTGTATGGCATGGAGGCAGTCCTCCCTATTGAGGTGGAAATTCCCTCAATGAGAGTCTTGATGGAGACGAAACTAGAAGAAGCAGAATGGATTCAAGCAAGGTTTGACCAGCTGAACTTAATCGATGAGAAGCGGATGATAGCCTTATGTCATGGTCAGTTATATCAAAGCAGGCTCAAGAAGGCGTTCGACAAGAAGATCCGTCCTCGGGAGTTCCAAGTAGGCGACCTAGTGCTCAAAAGGATCCTACCTATACAAAAGGATTCACGTGGAAAATGGACTCCGAACTACGAAGGCCCTTATGTAGTGAAGAAAGCTTTCTCTGGAGGAGCCTTGATTCTCACAACAATGGACGGCGAGGACTTCCCGCGTCCTGTGAATTCCGATGTAGTCAAGAAATACTATGCCTAATAACAAAAAGAACGCCCGCTAAGTTGAAAACCTGAAAGGGCAACTTAGGCAAAAAGGGGCATCCCGGTGGACTGAAAACTCGAAAGAGCGGTCCAGGCAAAAGTTAGGGATATAAAAAACAAAAGAAAACCTGCTAAGTCGAAAACCTGAAAAGGCGACTTAGGCAAAAGTTGGGAAAAGAAAAAAGGCATGTAACTACATTGGGGCAGTTTACTCCTAACACCGGCTGAAGAACCAATCCTTTTGCCATCCTCAGAAGCAGGGTTTTGTGGGTTTAGGGTTATTAAGAAAGTAGCAGTCGTCATGACTCAATGGGAACTTCCAATGTTTTCCCTCTTCCCATCTTCATTTCTCTTATTTATCTTATGGAGTTACACCTTTAGTGTGCTGCCATTCCATGTACTGATTATGTTTAACCATCAATAAAGCGCATCCTTTTATTTACCTTTTGTCATTCCCTATCGCTAAATGCTATTTTGATGATACAATTTTGAAATAAAAATAATAACATAAAATCCATTGAAATCATGATTTACTTTGATTTGAAAATATCATAAAGGAAATTAACGACTTCCGGCGAGGTGTTGCACCTCTCATAATTCTCAGAACAACCACAAGTGATTCCTGTCTATAACAGAGTCGGCGTCTTCGTAACATACGAATTGCTCATGCAGGCACGAAATGTCGAAAGCTTCGTCAGCAGCCATCCGTTTGAAACTTCAATAGCGATGGGTTTTTGCGAATGCCGAAGAATCGAAAACCTCAAATATCGTACCCTCACCATTTTATCCCATAAAATCCCCAAAAACCAGTTCTCATTGGCACTCCCTGCAATTTCCAACCAAAAGTCCAACCATGCTTGGCGTCCGATCACAACCAAAGCTCAACATGCCATTTGCTTACCCCACATGTCAGCATAGTACATGCATCATATCAAATTCATTCATTAGCATGCATCTCATATTCATATCATACTCCTCCTCACAATTTCTCATGTTCCCCCAGTGAACCTCAATCAAATACTCCCCAGTGAGTCATCTCATGTTCCCCCAGTGAACCTCAATCAAATACTCCCCAGTGAGTCATCCTAGTGTTCCCCAGTGAACCTCATTCAAGAACTTCTCCAGTAAGTTTTTCAAAAGTCCCCCAGCGGATTTCTTCCCAAATTGTCCCATTCCCCGGTGGACCTACTCACAACCACTGAAATTCCCCAGTTAAAACTCCCCCAGCGAGTCGACAATCATATCATATCATTATCATTTCACCAGCGTCAGACTGGCGATGATCATATCACCCTTTACCATTCCACCAAGACCCACTTGGCGGCAATCGGTCAAGCATCACTTTCCCCTAGGGATCGACTCTCAGCGTGAGCGGCTGAGTAAGATCACCTTTCCCCAGTGAATCAACCTTCAGCATAAACGGCTGAATAAGATCACTTTTATCATCAGGGATCTACCTCCAGTGCAGGCGGCTGGATAAGATCACCTTTCCCCAGTGAATCAACCTTCAGCATAAACGGCTGAATAAGATCACTTTTATCATCAGGGATCTACCTCCAGTGCAGGCGGCTGGATATGATCACCTCTTTCCTCAGTGAATCGGCCTTCAGCATAAACGGCTGAATAAGATCACTCTTATCCTCAGGGATCTACCTCCAGTGCAGGCGACTGGATATGATCACATCTTCCCTTAGAGATTGACCTTCAGCATAAACGGCTGAATAAGATTACTCTATCTTCATGGTCTACCTCTAGCATAAGCGGCTAGATAAGATCACCTATCCTCCTGGATCTACCTTTAGCATAAGCGGCTAGATGAGATCACCCTTATCCCCAAGGATCTACCTCCAGCGTAGGCGGCCGGATATGATCACTTTTGTCCTTAGAGATCTACCTTCAGCGTAAGCGGCTGGATATGATCAATCTTCCCTAGTGAAACCACATTATCCCTAGTGGATTCGGATCCTTTTTCTTTAACAAACTCGAATAGCCTTTTTGTTTTGTTTCATCCCCAGTCAGGTCATCTTCGTCGTTTTGCATTCATACCTGCATCGCGAGCATTCACAGCATTGCCGTCAAAATTGGTCAAAAATTAGGTACTCTGTATTTAAGTCTCTTCGACCCGTCGAATTAAAACTTCACTTTTAAATCTCCGTAACGAAGAAACTTAAATAGGGGCAGCTGTCGTACCCCAATTTTTGACCCAGTTTTGATTCGTTTTAATCGTCTTTTTAATGCCGAGAATTTTCGTCGTTTCAGACGAAATTTCGGCAGGGAGGTATTTTAAAATACCTCATTTAGGTTTTCAAAGGTGATAATTTTAGTTTTATTGTTATTTCATTTTTATTTTAGTTTTATTAATTTCGTTTTTATTTTTTTAATTATTTTCTGTTTTGATTTATTTTTTTTATGCTGTCATTTTTATCATTTATTTTAATTACTTAATTAATTAAAAAACAAATCCATCACTTTCTCCATCAGAATTGCATCAGATCCATCCTTTTCCCATCAGTTTTTTTTGTCCATTCTTGCTTGGTTTCTTGCCATTTTTTTGATTAAGCCACAGATCCCTCTCAACAGCTCTGCACACAACCTCTTTTGTCCATCCAATTTCAATAAAAACAGTGAGATAGAGAGGATTAACAGAACACTAAAAACACAAGAACAGAACATAAAAAATCAAGAACAGTTACACTACACAAGAACACACCAGCAGTAACACAACAAAAAAATACACTTTCTCCTCCACCACCAAAACATAAACAGTAACCAAACACAACCCAAAACACAAAACAACCACTTCCTCCCCTCCCCCTTACTCCCAAAGGCGCGGCCCACTCACCCCTCACACACCCAAACGCGCGAGCCACTACTCCCCCCTAATACAACTCGGCCAGCACACTCCACCACCCCTCACACACCCAAACACGAGCTTCACCCAACCCTCAACAGCACCCAAACACCACTCCTCCCTCACACCACCCACAACAACACCAAAACGCGGCCAAAACAACCACACGCACGCATCAAACACACGCACACGACCCACACGACACAAACAGCAAAGCCGCACACATACAACACGGAACCGAACCAAAAACGAACAAAAAGGTAGTTTTTTTCAAATTTTTTTAAAACTTTAAGTGTAGATCTAGGATTTTTGAAAAGGATTTTGAGAAAACTAAGGGTAGATTTGAGAAGAGAGTGAGGAGAGGGTTTAGAAAAACTATTTTTTTTTGGAAAAAACGAAGTTTTAAAATTCCGGCGCGGTGGCGCCGCCGACGGCCACCGCGCCGAAAAACTTTTCCGGCCACCGGAAGCAAAGGGGGCGGCTGACTTTTTAGAGAGAAGGGGTAGAAGAAGAAAGAAGAGAGAAGATTAGAGAGAGAAAGAAAAGAAATAATGAAAGGTTTTGTGAAGGGATGGGGTATTTATACCCCTCCCGGATCCTGTGTGCATGGGTGTATGCGTTAGCATGCACCCTCGCCCCTTTGGCCCTTTGATTTTAAATCAGACGGTCCTGGCTATTTTTTCCTTGTGATCAGATCAGGGCCCTCTGATTAATCAGACGACCCAGATTAAATCACGCTGGCCCAATGCATTTTGGGCCTATTTCTTTCAAATCTGATTTTTTTTCACTTCCTGCACCCCTTATTTTATTTTTTACACCTCCCTGTTTATTTATTTTATTTTTTCTTTGCAATTTTATTTCCCATTATTATTATATCCTTTTTATTGTTTCTTTTATTTTTCACATCTTATTTATTTACTTATCACATCATATCATGCATTTTATTTTATTTGTCATTTCACTTTTGTATTTATCATTTTATTTATTTATATGTCATTAGAGTGCATTTAGGGCTTTACTTTGCATCTCACTTTGAGCCAACACCGTAATATAATCCCTCGTGTTTAGTTTATCGCACTTAAATTCATTTTTTTTAGTATTAATGCTCTAATCTTTTCACTTTTTTTTTTATTCTATTTTTATTAGATTATTATCCTATTTTCAATATATCAAAAAACAACAAAACAATTTTCTTTTCGTAAATGGAAAAAATATTAAGAGTTCAATCGACCAAAAAAGGAAAACTTGGGTAGACACCCGACGCTTCCCCGAATGCGGAACGCGAGATCCCCGTCTCGACCACGTTCAAAGCATTCGTCTTTCGATTAAATTCTTAATAAAACAAAAATCATAAAATAACATTTTTTTTTTTAGTGAGCGAAAAAGGAAAACTTGGGTAGACACCCGACGCTTCCCCGAATATTCGAAAACGAGGTAGACACTTCACTTTTCGGATATTCGTCCTCCGCTTAAAATCAATCTCAACCCACTTAACTTTACTTTTTTTGTTACGCCCGTGCGCGTTTTCAAACGGACGTCATCGCCCAAGCGCGAGTCCGCTCTTTTATTCAAACTTTTTTTTCTCACGCCCATGTGCGTTTTCAAATGGATATCATTGCCCAAGTGCGGATCCACCTTTTTCTAAAACAATCTTTTTCGCCCAAGTGCGACTAAATATTTTCATAAATAAAATCAATCAACACACAAATATTTTCTACCAAAGAACTACGTAGCTTTGAATTCTCCATCGCACCAGGAGATACGTAGGAGCAAGATCGAACTCTTGTCAAGCACCCTAACAAAAAACTCTTTTTTAGTCTTTAAATTATTTTTCTTTCTTTTCCATTTTTTACAAACATTTTTATGAAACTAACACATTTTTGAAAGCTAATTAATTAATGGTTCCCGTTGAGTACAACGGATGTGAGGGGTGCTAATACCTTCCCCTCGCATAACCGATTCCCGAACCCGAATTTGGTTGCGATGACCTTGTTCTCGTTCTCAAAGGGGTTTATCGACGTTCCCCTTTTCAAAAAATAAAACTTCGGTGGCGACTTTACTGTCTAGCGAGCGTTTTCCGCCCGCGCATTTTCCCCGCCGCTTCACTGAGTCTGAAGGTCAACAGAAGTCAACGTCTGAAGGCTGAGTTTGAGGGTCAACAAAAGTCAACGTCTGAAGGGAGCGTCTGATGAACAGTGCTTCTGAAGTGTGCGTCTGAAGTCCTGCTTCTGAAGTGAGCTTCTGAAGTACTGTGTTCCTGAAGAAGCTTCTGAAGTCTGACGTGGAAAGAAAAGCAACTGTTACCATCACCATTTAATGCCTGCAGTGTCAGAACAACTCCAATGGAACAGTTGCCTCCCTTGCAGAAACAATCCCCAGCTTTTAAGGAAAGCAAATTCAAATATGGCTGCGTGCTCTGTTTTCTGTTGAGTTCTAGCTCACAATTTCAGCCTGACCTAACTTACATTTGCAACGGCTCTTTGCTTAATTTCTGGGCAATCCTCGACAGCTCTATTCTCCTCTATATAAGGATGAAGATTTGAAGAAGGAAATTGCCAAGACTCTGAAAAACTAAAGACTGAATCGTGCTCTGTTTTTGCTGTCAACATTTACAAAGTCACTAAAACTCTTAGGAATTCTTTCAAACTTGTGTATCTTAGAATTCCTTAAGTACAGAGTCTAAACCTGTGTTGTATTAAGTGAACACCTCTGATATTTGATCAAATGTTCAACTCAAACTGTATTTGTAAAATCTGTTTGAAACCTCAAAGTCTCAGCCTGTATACTGAGCAAACCAGAAGTCTCTTTACTTAGTGTATTGAGCAATTAGAAGTCTCTTAGCTTTGTGCTTTGAGCAGAGAAGTCTCTTGACTGTGTGTCTTGAGCAGGGAAGTCTCTTGACTTAGTGTCTTGAGCATTAGAAGTCTCTTACTAGGTGTTTGAGCAATTGGAAGTCTCTTACCTTTGTGGTTTGAGCAATTGTAATCAGTTTGATTATAGTTCAAATCTCTTGTTAGTAACAAGGGGACTATAGTACTTCCAACTTGTGGAAGGAACTAGTATAAAAACATTGTGTGTCTCTCTTTCCCTCTCTCTTTAAGCTTTATATCCGCTGCTAAACAAACTCTGAAAAAGGTTCAGAACTGATCAACATCAGATTCTGAACTTAACTTAAGCTTTTGAGAAAGAAAAAGGAAAAACTGCCCACACACAATTCAACCCCCCCTTCTTGTGTGTTTTTCTCACCTTCAGTTGGTATCAGAGCTCCGGTTCTGATATTCAATCACTTAACAGTGAGTCAGTATTGATCCTGAGAAAAACATGGCATCTGGTAATTATGGTGAATCTACATCCAGAAGTGGTGGTGGTGGCTATGGTACAGAAATTTCCTTCTTATGGTGATGCTGAGAAATTCTCATGGTGGAAATGCAAAATGTACAGCCACATTATTGGTATTGATGATTCCTTATGAGATATAATTGAAGATGGAATCTCTATTCCAGTTGATGAAGAAGGAGTTGCTATCAACAGAAGAGGGCTGACTGATGCTGAGATGAAGATCTACAGGAAGCATCACAATGTTAGAGGAATCATTGTGGATTCTTTACCCCACAATGAGTATCTCAAACTGAGTGACAAATCAACAACAAAGGCTATCTTCACTTCTCTATGCTCCAACTATGAAGGAAATAAAAAGGTCAGAGAAGCAAAGGCAAACCTTCTGGTTCAGCAGTATGAGCTGTTCAGAATGCAGGAGAATGAAAATGTTGAAGCTATGTTCTCAAGATTTCAGACTCTAGTTTCTGGACTTCAGATTATGAAGAAAAGCTACACTACTGCTGATCATGTGAACAAGATCCTCAGAAGCTTGCCATCTCAATGGAGACCTAAGGTGACTGCTATTGAGGAAGCTAAAGATTTAAATACTCTAAGTATTGAAGATCTTATAAGCTCTCTCAAGGTGCATGAACTGGGATTCATTGAAGATAAATCTGTTAGAGAGTCTGAGTCTGTAGCACTTAAATCCAAAGGGAAGCTTTCAATAGCTCTAAAAGCTTCATAATCTGATGAAGAATTTTCTGAAGGAAGTTCTGAAGAGGATTCAGAAGCTGAAGAGCTAGAAATGCTTTCCAAAAGAATTAAGTACTTGCTGCAAAGACAAAAGAAATTTTCTATCAGGAGCAGCAACTTCAAAGGATCTAGTTCCAAGAAGGAATAACAAAAGGGCTGCTCAAACTGCAAGCAAACTGGTCATCACAAAGCTGAATGTCCTGAGTTACAGAAGGATAAACTCAAGAAAACCAGTTCAAGATCAAGCAACTTCAAAGACAGATTCAGGAAAAGTCTTATGGCTACATGGGATGAGCTTATCAATGAATCTGAGTCTTAGAATGAAGATGAGGAAGAAGCAAATCTGGGCTTGATTGCAATAGTATCTTCTGATGAGGAATCTGGATCAGAATCTGACAAGGAAGATGAAGAAGAAGCCAATTTGAATTTGATTGCAAATGCATCTACTGATTCAGAATCAGGTTCAGACTCTGAAGATGAGGTATATTCTGAACTCTCTCATTCTGATCTTGTTGAAACAATTAAAGATCTTATGAACCACTTTAAAAGCAAGTTAGATCAATTTAAATCTTTGAAAAAGAAAAACAACTTGCTGGCTGATGAGAATCTTAAACTTCAAAATCATATCAATGAGATTGATGAAGAAGTTAAGGAACTCAGAGAAATGGTTCATAAGAAACATGATAAAATCCCAAGTGAACATGAAATTGCTCTTCATGATTTTATCATAACTGGAATCAACAGAAGCAAGATTGCTTCTATGATTTATAATATCAGCAGAAACAAAGGAGAAGGAATTGGTTTCAAAAATGATTCATTTAATTTTTCAAATGAAATAAACCTTCTATCTTGTTCTGATGATAATATAAAAGGCACTAAGGCATTGTTTGTACCTGCATCTGATAATTCTGAGAATCAGAATTTAGCAGAAACTGAAATTGCTGAGTCTGAAGTTCTGAACTACTCAGAATCTGAAACTTCTGACCCTAAGGGAAAGATGAAGGCAGAAGTTAAAGCTTTGCCAAAGTCTAAACCAAAAGGTCCTAAGTCTAAGACTATGAGAAAATCAGACTCTAAACCTGAGAAGGTTCAAAGTCTGAAGAGTTCAAAACCTGAGACAAGTAAGTCTCAGAATCTGGGAAATTCAGATTTAAATTTTCAAAAGGCTATGTTTAATAAACCAGTTTATTCAAAACCTTTTCAAAACCAGAATGTCAGGCAAAGCAAACAAAAGAAAGCCCAACTGTCATCTGTTTCTGACTGTTTTAAGAAAGGTTAAACTGAAGTTTGCCTTGTGTCTGGAGCTAACAAAATTAGAGTTCTGAAGAAATCAGAACCAAAGTGTTCAATGGTTCAGACTCTAAACAACTCAGAACCAAAGACTTTCAAGTCTCAGGTTCTGAAGAAATCTGAGTCAAAACCATTGAGAACTCAGGTTCTGAAGAACTCAGTTTCTAAAACTAAGACTTCTTCAAGATTCAAGGATTCATATCCTAAGTATCTAAACAAGTCTGAGTTCTATAACTCCAGACACAAGATGCAAAAGGCTAAACCTTTCAGGACTAACCATAAAGGACCCATGAAAATCTGGGTACCTAGGTCTGAAATTGTTTCTGTTGCAGATATGCTGAACAACCAAAGAAAAGGAGAAATCCCGGTACCTGAGCAATGGCTGCCAGCAATGCATGACAGAAAACAAGTCTATGTTCCAAACCCTGATCATGAAAGAGGGAGGAACTGTGGAATCTGGAGGAAACCACAAAGACTTGATCACTGGTACTGAGATTCAGCTCTCAGAGGACACTTCAGAACCTGACTAGAACCTGAACCAGAACATTTGTCTGAAGAATGTCCAAAGCTGAAAAGCCTCGCAGAATCTGACATTTCTCCTAAAAGCCAATCAAGAACATTGCTGGAACAAAAATGGGTGTTCAGCAACAAACTTAATGAACAAGGAGAAGTAGATCAGAAGCTCTACTGAGGTATGTTTTGTTCTCAGTTATTCTTAACAGATTCTACATGAGTTGGGAAAACTATCAGATTTATGAAAATAGCATAATCTTCTTTGTGATAACATTGCTATAATTTGTATGTCTAAAAATTCCAATTCTATATTCAAGAGCCAAGCATTTTTGAACTTAAACTTCATTTTATTAAGAGATTTTGTTCAGAAGTTAGATTTAAATGTATTAAACAGAATCTAAACAATCCATTTCATCTCTTGGAAATATTTGCTTGCCTCTAAATAGAAACTGAGATCCTAAGTTTATCAGAAGCTAAGACTTATCAGTCACTCATTTTAAGAGTCTGAAGAAAGGTAAGCATCTGAAAAACTTCAGAGTCTGAGGTTCAAAACCTGGATTTTCTGACTTTTGAATCTGATAGTTATCTAGTTTTTGGTCAGAATCTGATAAGTATAACCATGGGCAATGATGATTTAAAGCTTTGAAAGTTATACTTTGTCCCTCCCAAAGTCATCAATATGAAAATGTGTTTTTCTGTTTTCAATTCTGAAATGTTTAACAAACACAGACACATTTTTTAAATGCTCAAATTAGTTTCAGACATGTTTAGTCTTTCAGAACTTATTTAAAAATTGGTATCAGTTTTATCTGAAAGAATTCAGCAGCACTGAACCAAATGCTATACTTTTTCAGTTTTCTGAAATAAGTTCAGTAGTGCTAAAACCCTCTGTTGGTATATGATCTGAACAATTTTGTCTAAAATAGTTCAGTGATACTGAACAACTGTGTCTGAACAAGAATGCTCTGATTAGAATGCTTTGAACAATCCTTTTATGCTTCTAAACATCATTCTATTTTTAAAATGCAATGTCATATACTCATGTATGATCAAGTCTGCTCTGATGTTCATCTTTACTGCTTGATTACCTATATAATTGCATAATTATCTCACATGTTTTAAAACTCTCTTAAAATTCTGGAAAGTTTTCTTTTCTGAAATTTTCTTTTTGTTGATGACAAAAGGGGGAGAAAAAGGAAACAAGTATTAAGGCTCCTGAGCTCATAATATATAAGTTAATTCTGTCAGTTAATTAACTTATGAGAGGGAGTAAAAGGTATTAAGGCCTGAGCTCAGAACATAAGTTAATTACTGTCAGTTAACTTATGAGAACTACTTTTAATCTCTGATAAGGGGGAGAAAAAGCTCTGAATTAATTTTTTCTGTGAGATACATTACTCTTGGTGAGTTGAAATGAATTTAAAATAACAAGGATAAGACTCTGGGAGCTTACAAAACTCATCCTGTGGATTATCAGACTTAGGGGGAGAGCTTACAAACCTCATAACCTGAAGTCAGCTTGTTATTTATAATTATGAGTGAAAATTTCACCTTATTGTTTTAAGTTAAATTTAATTTACATGGATAAGAATCAAGGGGAGCTTGCAAACCTAACCTTGAGGATTATCAGACCTAGGGGGAGCTTGCAAACCTCTCCTGAAGTCAACTTGTTAATTAAACTTAACAACAATTATGAAATTCTCATCTGTTTGAATTTAATTAACCTGGATCAGACTCAGGGGGAGCCTACAAACCTCATACCCTGCAGTCAACTTGTTAATTAAATTAACAACAATTTTCTAATAATACTTATGTTTGTCATCATCAAAAAGGGGGAGATTGTTGGAACAAAATGTATGAACAACTCTCTTTTGGATAGAGGGAGATTGTTGGAACAAAATGTATGAACAACTCTCTTTAAGGTTTTGATGATAACAAAGTGTTAAAAAGAAAATTGGTATTGCTAATGCTTTGTTCTAAGTTGTGCAGAACCATGTTCTTAATGTTTGATAATCAATATTGGTTATGGAAGAACAAGCTAAGAGCAAGAAGGAAAGCATAGAAGCTTTGTTGCAAGTCTGAAGCAAAACTGGGTCAGAAGCAGCTTCTGAAGGTAGAGTCTGAAGACTGCGTCTGAAGGCAGAGTCTGAAGACTGCGTTTGAAGGCAATGTCTGAAGGCTGAGTCTGAAGGTCAACAGAAGTCAACGTTCGAAGGCTGAGTCTGAGGGTCAACAAAAGTCAACGTCTGAAGGGAGCGTCTGATGAACAGTGCTTCTGAAGTGTGCGTCTGAAGTCCTGCTTCTGAAGTGAGCTTCTGAAGTACTGTGTTCCTGAAGAAGCTTCTGAAGTCTGACGTGGAAAGAAAAGCAACTGTTACCATCACCATTTAATGCCTGCAGTGTCAGAACAACTCCAATGGAACAGTTGCCTCCCTTGCAGAAACATTCCCCAGCTTTTAAGGAAAGCAAATTCAAATATGGCTGCGTGCTCTGTTTTCTGTTGAGTTCTAGCTCACAATTTCAGCCTGACCTAACTTACATTTGCAACGACTCTTTGCTTAATTTCTGGGCAATCCTCAACAGCTCTATTCTCCTCTATATAAGGATGAAGATTTGAAGAAGGAAATTGCCAAGACTCTGAAAAACTAAAGACTGAATCGTGCTCTGTTTTTGCTGTCAACATTTACAAAGTCACTAAAACTCTTAGGAATTCTTTCAAACTTGTGTATCTTAGAATTCCTTAAGTACAGAGTCTAAACCTGTGTTGTATTAAGTGAACACCTCTGATATTTGATCAAGTGTTCAACTCAAACTGTATTTGTAAAATCTGTTTGAAACCTCAAAGTCTCAGCCTGTATACTGAGCAAACCAGAAGTCTCTTTACTTAGTGTATTGAGCAATTAGAAGTCTCTTAGCTTTGTGCTTTGAGCAGAGAAGTCTCTTGACTGTGTGTCTTGAGCAGGGAAGTCTCTTGACTTAGTGTCTTGAGCATTAGAAGTCTCTTACTAGGTGTTTGAGCAATTGGAAGTCTCTTACCTTTGTGGTTTGAGCAATTGTAATCAGTTTGATTATAGTTCAAATCTCTTGTTAGTAACAAGGGGACTATAGTACTTCCAACTTGTGGAAGGAACTAGTATAAAAACATTGTGTGTCTCTCTTTCCCTCTCTCTTTAAGCTTTATATCCGCTGCTAAACAAACTCTGAAAAAGGTTCAGAACTGATCAACATCAGATTCTGAACTTAACTTAAGCTTTTGAGAAAGAAAAAGGAAAAACTGCCCACACACAAGAACAAAAATTTATTAGACCATAAGTTCAAATACGCAGTACCCCTATTGTTCATTGGTGTATGTAAGTATCACCATTAGATTATAAACGAAAAGAGTTAAAATTCGGTTTGCTCTCTTGCATTTTAGTCTTTGTTCACATCGAAAAATAATTATTGTGTTAATCGACATTGATAGATTGACCATTGAACTTTAGGCGAGTAAACCTTCCAACCAATGGAGCGTTAGGCGAGTGCTACGACATTCGAGTGAGTGAAGTTGATTCTTTCGCAAGTTAGTTAATGTGACTGAACAATGATATACAAAATCCATACCATATTTTTTGCCCCACTAAACGCAAAGATGAATGAGAGATAAAACATATTTGTAGTGGAGATCCACACCAAAAACTATGTCAATGAACAATGCCATAAAAGGAGCACTACCAAAAAAAAAAAGCTTAGCTAAGTAGATTTTTTTTTTAGGGGAGGTAGATATTTTTTAGTTTCTTAACAAAATATCCTGAGGCATTTATTAGCAGTTTTTGAATGATAAAAGTGATCTTTTATTTAAAAAATAATTTTTTCTCGAAAAACGCCAAACAAACAACCCCTTAATGAGATATCGAGAGGCTATATAAACCACCCTCTGGCCACTACCAATTCTTCATTTTAGGGTTTCCTTTTCAGCTGCGGAAGCTAGTGAAATTGATACGTGTGTCTTCACCTCTGAAATATCAATATTATGTCTCAAATCTTTGACTTGATTCATTGTTTTGCTTCAGAGTGTAGATACACGCATCTCTTTTCCTAGCTATCTATTTCAATATTCTTCCTCCGACGAAGGTATACAGTACCAATTTTTTTTCTTCTTTTAATTTTATCATTCATTGATTTAACTTTTACGATTTGAAAAGTGAAATAATGTTTCGTAAATTTCACATATGTTTTTGTAACGGATCTAACAATTTGGATCTGATTTTATTGTTTTTTTTTTGGGTCTGAAATCAGATCTAAGATTTGGATCTATGAAACTGAGATTTGATTTAGTTAAACGATTGTTGTTCATGGAGTTTGTATTTTGATTGTGGTTCTAATTATCGGTTGCGTTTTCCTAATTATGTTAGAAGAGATTTGTTTTATTTTTTTCTTAGATTTTCAACCAAACTTTGGATCTAATCTAGCAAACTTCAATTAAAAGGGTCGGTTGCGTTTTATCATTGATTTAAGACTCTTAAGATTAATAATAAATAAGGGAAATCACTGGTAAAACTTGTTTTGATGATTTTTTGGTTTTTAATAAAACATCTTTCAACTTTTTTTTGGGTTATTAACTTTTACAAAAAAGAATAAAAAATCACATCAGAAGAATCACAAATTTTTTCCTAATTAGTGATTCACTTGTATGTTAGTTAGAAATATGATGTGTTTGAAACTACGGTTAGTTGTCCTTTGTATCAACAATATGCACTATGAACACGATGCAAATACGTGCTAAATCTTTTGTAGTCAACCACAGAAAAGTATACTACATAATTAAATTTTGGTAGTTCTACTTGAGGAATCTAGAAGCTGGTCAAGGCTCCGTAAAATACATAAAAACTTATTTATTTACATAAATTGTTTTATATAAGTTCTAAAATAAGCTAATCCAAACTTGAATTTGTCATGTACCAAATACTTATGTTGACTCATTTTTGCTTATATTTTGAGACGGAATAATATTTGAGTAAGGTTGAAAATTAGACTTCTACGAAAACCAGGCAATGTGTTGTTCACCTTGTGGTCTTGCAAATGCTCGGATTTGTTGGAAGAGAGAACTTTCACTTAGTAGTGATCTCTGCATTTTTAGTTGCTCCAAAACATACAAAGTAACTATCATTTTTGCTTTGGTAATTAAGCAAGTTGTTAATTCAAGTAACTTGTAGCTTAAAACTTGTCATTTTTCATCTCTATTTTACTCTTTGTAATCTTAATTTTAAAAAAAATTAAATATCAATTAAATGCACTTTTTTTATATGCTTAATTAAAGTCAACAAAAAGTGAATACTACCTCCATTTTTAAATATATGACCTTTTTGACAAAATTATGAAAATTAAAAAAGTTGATTGTAGTATTAAATTTGTTTGTAATTTTGTTTTTATTCTTATATCTTTTAAGAGCGAGAGAATTAGTTTATATTTTCAACATAATATTTATTGTTGATTGAAGAAAAATATGTAAAATAAATAAGGGTAAGTTGGTAAAAAATAATTAATGTAGTTGGAAATAACAAATAAGTATTATAAAAAGGGACACAATTCTTTTTAAAAAAAATCTTATAATTAAGGACTGATGTAGTATATTTATATGAATCAAAAACATATTTAACCTAATATAATGTTAGTAAAAACAAATCCTATTTCAAAAAAAGTTTAAAATAGTTGGAGCTTAATATGAGTTTAATTTATATACTCCAGTATACAATAGATTTAAGCATTCATTGAATAATTCATTCAATAATATGTTTATATACTCTAAATAAATTTTATGACTTTCCAATCCGAGCGTTAACAAAGTCGGAACCACTCTAGAACTGTGAAGCATGAGTACTTGTAAAGCGATGAAGTACCCATATCGAGAACGCGTATGATACTCGTGGTACTTAATTTTTGCTAATTTTTGTATTGTGAGTGAACTTTGTGGCTTTCTCCTATACATCAATATTACAATATAATGTTATTTGTGCGTTTGAGTTTCTTTGTTGTTGTAACCAACTTTAAATTTAGACTTTTTAAACTTCTAATATGATTTTCTTGCTGTGAATTGAAGAATTTAACTCCTTCATGTTATATTCTAGAACAAAACTTATGATTTTATTTAATCAAAAATAAACTTACGATTTTATTGCCATACTTGTGACTTATTTTTTTTAAAAAAAAATTGTCGGTACCCGTAACTATGCAACGTAGCTCTTTATCGGACACCTATTCCAGCCATCCGTTAAATTACGCTATGCTTCCTTCAAATACAATGGGGGTAAGTAAAATTGTAGCGAGTATCTATGCCTCTGACTCTAATCTATGTCTATAATGGTCTTTGCATTCTTCTTACGCTTCAGAGGCCTGATTCTCGCTACACTTTTGCTCGCCATCTCCATATGGACCTTTTTCATCAACCAAATTCTTTGTATATCTTAGTAAGGTTTAAATCTATGTAATTTTTAAAGTAACTTCTGTTTAGACTATGCTATATTTCATTTCTGATGATAATTTATATGTTTTACCACTCTTAATTGAAGAGTTTAATTGGTATACAATGACACACCGATTTGATATCTTAAGCCCTCTGGTTACCGATAGTGGCAGAGGTCATGATGATCTAGAGTTGGACCGAGAAATAAGATATGATAATCTAGAGTTGGACTGAGAGATAAAGTCTCGTTGAGGATTTTATGAAGCACAAACATGTACACTAGACACTACACAAACACAAACACGTTGTTTTTGGATTTCCAATCTGTTGTATTTGGATTTCCAAATTCTATTTTGAAAGAGAATATCTACAGAAGTTGTTGCTAGATTGAGTCACGATCAGGTCGCTCTCTTTAAGACGTTTCGTGGCACTGCCTATAACAGCCTGATTTTTATTATTAAAACTGTTTGTTATTGTTTATTATTAATTGTTTGATTATTATATCTGTTAATTGTTTATTTTGTTGATTTAGTAGATTTTGGGTAATTAAGGGTATTTTGGTCATTTAAGGGTTAATGACATTTTTGTAATATGTTAGAAGTTTGGAATTTGAATCTTAGAGGGTTGTGGTGAATTAATAAAAGCGGAGGTTTAAGTGTAGTAAAAATGTAGTGTTTTATTTATGAGGGTTGGATTTAACTAAACCCACTAGTGTAAGTGACCCATACCCATTATATTTAAAGAGAAGTGGTAGTGTTAAGTGAACTAGGTCAAATCATTTGTAAGAATTTTGAGAAGAGGCTAAGGAGAGAGAAGAGAGAAAGAAGAGGCTATAAGAGGGAGAGCACTAAGAGGTGAAGAATTGAAGTTATGAAGCACTTTTGGGGAAGAATTAAGGTAAAGGGGAATATTATTTTCATCATTTGAGTATTAAGAAACAAATGGGTTGTTTGAGATATTTTTAGTTTATGTTTAAATTCATGAACTTATGATTAATTGTGTTAAATTCGTGTTTTTTTTATGGTCGAAATGAACATGTGTTAAGTTGCTGAATTGTTGTTGTTGTTTCATCAAAACTCATGTTTGATTATGTTGTTTAAGTAACTTTGTGAAATTTGATGAATTTGATGAGAAACATAATAATTGGTGTTGATTATGCTTAATTGAGTTGATTATGAACATGATTATGTGATTGGTTTATGAATCCATGAGGTTATGAAGTTTGAGTTGTGTTTAAGATGTTGTTGTTGTTTATGTGAAAATTGCTTAAGTTGGTGAAAATGTTTAAGTTGTTGACGAAATGGATTAAGTTGATTCATATTGGTTGAATTAAGTGATTATGATCATGTTTAATTGAATGGAAAACTTGGATTGTTGTTGTTATGCTTTGTTTGTGAAATTAAGTCGTTTTGGAAGAAAATGGATTTTTGAGACAATAATTGATTTTATGATGATAAGTTGATGTTGAGTGATTTTGATTAAGTTATTTTAAGCTATATTAAGTAGGTAATAAGTGGTGATTACTGGTTTAAAGATTTGGAAATGTTTCGGTGCGAATTGGGTTGAAAAACGATGTTGAAAACGGTATTTTTACGCGAAAACCCAAAAATCGGAAAATCCTATACTGGTGACCACGCACGACCGTGCACCCCTGGAGCACGACCGTGCGCCCTGTGCTGATGTGCGAAACCCTAATTTTGTGACTTGTTGAGGTACCCAATGCACTTGAATGAGTTCCAAACCCTTAAATATGATTAATAGGTGTTTAATGATGATGTTCATGATTAATTAACTTGGACATAAGTATAGTAAGGCTTATAGGTTAATTAATTAGAGACAGACTTTGGTAATGAAGTAAAATGGAGATGTTGTGCATTATGCTTATGCTATGTGGATGAATGAATGAACATGATGATGATGCGATGTTTGATTACCTAAAGTATTAATGTATGACCTTATTGATTTGACGATGCGATTAATGATGAATTGGTGATGTATGTTATATGATGGTGTAAATTGTATAACGATGATGAGTATGTTGGTGTGCATTGCCGAGTCTATATGTGGGTCCATGAATTCATAGTCAGTTATTGGTGCTCGGTTTAAGATCGAGAATAAAATTTGGTGCTCGGTTTAAGATCGAGAATAAACTTTGGTGTTTGATTTAAGATCAAGAATAAATTGGTGGGTGATTTAAGATCACTATGGTACCACATACATGTAGAGTCCTTAGGCGCATTGAATACATATGAAGCGTCGTATGTGGCAATGATTTGGTGTGAACTTGTGCATCTAATTGGTAATTGGATACTTGGTGTTTGTGATGAGATTGAATTGATTTAACTTGAGGTGATGATTATATACGAACATGATTTAGTATGATTACTTGATATGTATATAACTGTGGGGTAACCCGGATGATGATTGTATGCGAATATGTTATGATTATATGTTAATGTAACTAGGCTTTTGAGATGTATATGAATATATGTAAGTCGTAACCAGGCTTCTTGTGATATATTTATGATGTGTTTGTTGCCTGAACTTTCATGCATTTATTAATCTCTTATGCTGAACGTATATTTTACCCTCAGTGACTTTTGTCGCCTCACCCTTGTGGTGTAGACGTCGGGAAGGTTGAGGAGTAGCATCTTAATTGTGAGTTGATGAGGACGGCTTGAGACCTACTCATATTTATCTGCTTTTCTCGAGGAGTCTAGATTTAGGTGCTCTGATCTAGGATGTCGGGATTTCCTTTTGTTGTTAGATTTTATGCTATGTGATCTTATGATCAAACTGTTGATGTTATATTATGTTGAATTGTATGTTATGAACCGAGACATGACATTTTATGATGTTGAGTATGATTTTATTCCGCTGCGATATGAATATGTTTGGTGAAATTTTTATATTGAATATTCGATATGAGATGTATGTTGAAGTAGTAAGACCCTAATGTATGATAAATGCGTGATTTATCTTTAGATATGTTCTCGGGTAGTTGGGGCCTTACACTGCCCAAAATTGTGCAAGGCAGACTACCAACCACGCCGCCTCCAGGATAAAACAAGCCCAACTACAACTGTGCGTTAACTACTGCACTGTAGAAAACCATTCGAGATTTACACCTCCAATATGGTACTTAGACCATTCTTTAATACTGAAATCATTCTAATATGGTATTGTGACCACTCTATTATGGTGCAAAGACCACTCAAATATGGTGTTATCACCATTCTAACCTTTAAGTTCTCCAAAAATTCAATATGGTACTACGTCCACTCAAATATGGTGATACCGCCATTTTGACTTTTTAACTTCTCCAAGAGTAAAAAAATATCGAAATAATATTTATATACCGTTAAGATCATTCTTAATTCCTACAGGACATTATTTTTCCAAAAAAGGACTTTGATCTTAAAAGTACTTTTTATTCCGAAGGGACATATATTATCGAAGGGACTATGTTCTTAAGACTTTTCTTAATTCCGAAGGGACATTATACCGAATAGGGACTAAGATCTTAAGAACACTCTTAATTCCGAAGGGACAAAAAAGGGAGATGAGGATAATAATAGCTCGTTAACACAAGCTGGAGGGAAAAGAGAGAAAGAGTTCTCGACAACTCAATAGAACTTTTTGGTTTATTTTTTGAACTGAGTGGAGTCCTCTATTTATATAGAGATTTGGTAACTGTTTAGCTAAATATGTGGCATCAGTTACTCTAATGGATAAGATCAAAGGGAAACCTAACCACTAATAAGTTCAACAACACTTGTGGATATGATAAAAAAGAAACAAACCCACAAAAGTGGAGGAAACAAACTCATTGGATATGAATGAAGGAAAGATAGGAAACTCAGTTAAATTCTTATTCTTATCACAATAACATAAGCTAAAATTATGGGAAGTGATATTCATGAATACAAATAATAATTACTATTATTTTTATCATTATCAAGTATTTAAAATTAAATACCGCAATTTAAACATTACTAATGTGTGTGTTCTATTTTATGTGGGACCCCACTCTCTATTTTTTCAATTCACATCACACTAGCTCAAAGTCTTATTACTTGGTGTCTAATCTTCCAATTTCCTTCCAACTTCACACCAATGTTCCAACAATCCCCCACTTGAATTTAAAAAATGGTTTCAATAATAACGTTAAATGTTTCTATAAGGTTTCTAATAAACAAAGGTGTCGTCTACAACTTGAACTTGTGCATAGCAGATACTATTCAGATTCAATAAGAGTTGCTTACATCATTGAACTCTATCTCAGACATAGAGTCCGCACACAAACTTTTTCCTAAGGTGTATTCTAAAAGCCCGTGCGTTTATGCCCCTGCAAGTGTATCCCAGTTTTAACAAACGCTCTAAGTATTCTGCCCCGAATTCCATAGGAACCAGCCTCAGTTCCACATTCGTATAGGTGATTCTATCAAGAGTACTCTTGTAGCTATGTACTCCACTCCACATAGAGTATAGATCTCATTAAGAGTTTCTATTATCTCATCCTCCTGTCGCTGCAAGATTCATGCTTTCTTAATTTTCTCATAGCATGTTCTATCACTCATAACTTGTTATTACCCATTGAACCTATTTATTGGGATCTCCAGTCATTTAGGTCGGGTTACCATCACTTGTGATCTTTAGGCATTAGTCCTATCCTATTGGATGTGTTTATGAATTTCTTTCTAGTAATTCCTTTCGTCAAAGGATTGACTAATTCTTTATCAGTATGTACATGATCTACTTTAATCGTTCCTTTTGTGAGTAGTTAGCTCTCTAATTTGTTATGTGTTTGTGCCCTAATTTTCGTCTCTTACTATTGTAGTAACGATTCTCAATTTTGTAATAGCTGTAGTACTATCACAATGAAATAACACTCCTGACAACGGTTTTACCCACTAGGGGATCTCAACTAGCAAGCATTTTCTCAACTTGCTTCTTCACTAGTTTTCTCTAGTGTTCTCATCTTAGATCATTCCATAGTGGATTGAGTCAATATCATATGTTTCAACAAACAACTCCTCCAGTGATGCTCAATGTGCAGCCACTGGTCGCTTAAGACTCATATGAAGGATGTTCTATTTTGTATCTTGTACCATTCAGGTACAATAGGATACTGCTCATAATGTAATCCTAGAGTCATAGTCTTCTTAAGGCACATTATGACTCTTTAAATATCATGTCAATGCTTCTCACTTGGTCTACTAGTAAACTTGCACAAGAGTTCCACAACATAGGTAATGTCGGGTCTAATACATTCAGCGGCATACCTAAGGACTGCCAATGATGCTCACATATTCTATTTGTCTAACTCCAGCTCAAGTGTTCTTGAAGAGTTTTACACTTGGATCATAAGGTATGCTTGCAAGTTTACAATCAAATAATTACATTTCCTTATGATCTTCTCAACATTGTGAGATTTGATCAGTTCTCTTTTCTGATCTAGTAATCTTGAAACCAATAATTACTTCAACTTCACATAGGTATTTCTTATCAATGTTGTTGATAAATAATGATTTGATATAATTTATAACATGAATCTTTGAACCAAATATGAGCAGTTCGTTTACATGGAGACATATGATCGTGCAAATGTTATTTTCATATTTGTAGTAAATGCATTTGTCACTTTCATTCACTTTATACTCATTCAATATCATTAGATTGCCAAATTTTCATGTCATTCCTTAGGAGTTTAAGGAGTTTAATTTAGACCATACAAAGATTTATCTAACTTACAGACCTTGTTTTTTTTTGTCCATGAATCACAAAACCTTATGGTTGCTCCATATAGATTTCGTCTTCTAGTTCACCATTTAAAGAGGCAGCTTTCATATCCATTTGGAGTACTATCGAGTTATGACTAGCGGCTAAAGGGACTATTACTCTTATGGATACAATTCTAGAGGCTGGTGAATGAGTGTCGAAGAAATCTATATTTTTTTCTTTATCTAAAACCTTTGACTACAAGGTGAGCCCTGTATTCATCAACCGAACCATCAAGTTTTAGTTCCTTTTCCAAAATCTAAATACAACCGACTGGTTTGCAATTAGGAGGCAAGTCAACTAAGTGTCATGTTTTGTTAGACTCTAGAGAATCCATTTCATCGTTTATTTCTTCTTTTCAAAAATTTAATGGATCTTCTTCCGATGTATAAACCATATAACCAAGTTCATACTCTTTAGCAATTCTAGCTTTCTTACCTCTTTGAGGTTCTATAACATCCCATACAATGTTTTCATAACTATTTATGATTACTAGAATGTGATCAGATATAGCGCCCCCACTAGTTCTTAATTTTTAAAATGGGAATTCATTTTACCCCCACTAATGTCGTGCTTTCACTATAGCCTTTTGAAAATAGTGTGGTTCTAATTTTTGAAAATATTTTTCAAACAAATTTAAAATCGCATATGTGAATTTCTTAGTGTTGTTGTTATAACAACAAGCACTTCATCGTGTTCAGTATAAAGATGTATTTCTATAGCCTTTTTGATCTGTCCGATGAGGAACCGATGGAGGAAACAGTGGCGGAAAGTGCTCCGGTACGGTGGCGACGAGTCTTCGCGGTGGAACGAAAGGTACCTGAAGGCATGTTAGAACTCCGACGATCAAGTCAGTAATGGAACTGAGAAAGAGTGCGTGAAAAGTGTGTGTAAAGTGAATCGTACCTTGGGGGTGAAGTCACCTCACCCTTATATAGGCGCTTGCGAGAATAACTACCTCTGAAATATGCAGTGTGTGATTAGGAGACACGCGTACGATATCAGACGCGCAAAGGCGCGTTATGGTGCAACAACGTGCACAGTCGTTAGCATGCGCCTTCAGGAGACTCGCCTTGGTGTGATGGACGTTTGGTCCACATGTCGCTGTCTGGTTGGCCTTCTGGCCGGTCCAAAATAATTTTTATCCTTTTTGTATTTAGGGACAATAAAATTTTAGTTAGTAATTTCTTCGGTAGACATGGCAGAAGAAAACGTCTTAAAATTGTTGTTTTTGGATTTCCAAATTGTTGTATTTGGATTTCCAAATTCTATTTTGAAAGAGAATATCTACCGAAGTTGTTACTAGGTTGAGTCACGACCAGGTCGCTCTCTTTAATACGTTTCGTGGAACTGCGCAAAATTGTTCAAGACAGACTATCAACCACGCCGCCTCCAGGATAAAACAAGCACAACTACAACTGTGCGGTTAACTACTGCACTGTAGAAAACCGTTCGAGATTTACATTTCCAATATGGTACTTAGACCACTCTGTAATACTGAAACCATTCTAATATGGTATTGTGACAACTCTATTATGTTGCTAAGACCACTCAAATATGATGTTATCACCATTCTAACCTTTAAGTTCTCAAAAAATTCAATATGGTACTACCACCACTCAAATATGGTGATACCACCATTTTGACTTTTTAACTTCTCAAAGAGTAGAAAAATATCGAAATAATATTTATATACGGTTAAGAGCATTCTTAATTCCTACGGGACATTATTTTTCCAAACAGGGATTATGATCTTAAAAGTACTCTTTATTTCGAAGGGACATATATTATCGAAGGGACTATGTCCTACGACATTTCTTAATTCCAAAGGGACATTATACCGAATAGGGACTAAGATCTTAAGAACACTCTCAGTTCCAAAGGGACAAAAAAGGGAGATGAGGAGAAGAATAACTCGTTAACATAAGCTGGAGGGAGAAGAGAGAAAGATTTCTCGACAACTCAATAGAAATCTTTGGTGTATTTTTTGAACTGAGTAGAGTCCTCTATTTATATAGAGATTTTGTATCAGTTTTAGCTAAAAACGCGGCATCAGTTACTCTAATGGATAAGATCAAAAGAAAACCTAACCACTAATCAGTTCAACAACATTTATGGATATGATAAAAAAGAAACAAACCCACAAAAGTGGAGGAAATAAACTCATTGGATATGAAAGAAGGAAAGATAGGAAACTCAGTTGGATTCTTATTATTATCTCAACCAACATAAGCTAAAATTATGGGAAGTGATATTCATGATTAAAAATAATAATTACTATTATTTTTATCATTATCAAGTATTTAAAATTAAATACAACAATTTAAACACTACTAATGTGTGTTCTATTTTATGTGAGACCCCACTCTATTTTTTCAATTTACATATCACATTAGCTCAAAATCTTATCACTTGGTGTTTAATCTTCCAATTTTCTTTCAACTTCACACTAATGTTCCAACACACGTCAACACCGATAATAATTTGAGAAAATGACATATGTGTGTCACTGTTGTGTTAGTGTTCGAGTAGTATTTGTGCTTCATATGATGTGATTTAATACATATATAATTTTTTTTTTATATTTACGGTGAATATTATTAATTAAATGTGGCGATATTTGAACGGTTGTAAACATAATGCAAGTAGATTAACAGTCCTGTATGTATGGAGGGATATCCTTCTTAATCTTTGCCTAAGCCATGCTATTTCAAGCTGTCTGATAGTTAGATAGTTTTGTGAGAATTCAAGTTATTATGGGAACATGAACATTTGAAAAGTTTTAGTACTTTTTAATGTATGCACCAATTTTGAGAATGCGACATAGGTTGTATGAAGATTGAAACTTGGTTGGAGCAATCTTTGACCAAACTTTACTTTCCTCTGACGAATCTTCGGATTACCAAGCCCTTTCTACGTGTACAGGATGGTTAAGAAAAAAAAAACTTTAACTGCCAGCGGGAAGTGGCAATGAAGTGGAGGATCAGCATGAAGAATAACACAGAAAGAAGGTAGATCATAGCTCATAAAAGAGCATACACCCAAATTTCATGACTTGGAAGGTTTGCTTATTAACTCTACATTTCATCTCCTATGTTCATCATTCATATCTGTCCAAGTATAAATAGTCAACTATTTGAAAATACATATCCAACTTCTTGGTAGTTAGTCTTCTCAAATTTATTTATATATTGCATATTAAAAATCATGTCTCTAGGTTGTATTTCTTCTGTTCTAGATAATAGATATGCACTTCATTTCATGCCACAAATGTAAAAAGCAGGTAAAATATGGAGGGATTGAAGCGTCCTAAAGCAATATTGATTTATGAATGGCTTCATGAGATGATAGTAGTAGTGATATTACTATCTTGGGAGTGTACAAGGCAAACTGACATCAAATTTATATATGTTACTCTATGGAAGGAATTGATTTTTGGTTTGTAAGGTTACTCTCACAACCCATGATTTTGCGTCTTTAAGTGTCCATTTAAATGGTTAGATCATAGTCACATAATACGCAATTCGCGTTGGTACGCGGTACGAGTTCGGGTTCGCGGTACGCGACATGAGAAAAATTCGGTACGTATAAGGGTATAAAGCTTCGGTACGCGTCGGTTCGTAATACTAGTGAAAATGTAAAGTATATGTCAATTTGTCAAAGATAAAGATAGAAATAGAAATATATTAGTAAAACATTGATAGGAAAGAAGTTATAAATAGAGGGAGCATACACCTCTTACTTCAACGTTCTGGAAGCAACACATGTTGTTGTACAGGTGGGAGCCAGTGACTTATCACTTCCCATGTTAGTTCAATATTTATTTATTGTTTATTTGTTTTTCGTTTTTATATTCTTTGGTTTCTGTGTTTTAGTAATAGTGACAGTGACTTTTCACTTACCATTTCAAATGAAATTAGTTTAATTATTTATTTCTCATTTATTCTGGCATCTAAAAGGCTGGTTCGCTGGATACCCGGTTTAGTGCGAATTCTTTACGAATTTTCTGCGAACCGGTTCGTGGTTCCCTACTAGTTCCACGAATTATGTGACTATGGGTTAGATACAATAGGGTAGCGGGGAGGGTGGAAATTAACTCCACCTTTGCTTCATTAGTTGAGTATTTAATTACTGTACTTCTTACTGCTACATGGTTAAAATCATACTTTAATCTAATCCCTTTGATGTAATGTAAATTATTTATAAGACGGGCATGTTTGGGTTGATTTATTTAACCTTATCTACTTGCATAATCATATGTGAGACTGTTTTCAGCTTGTTTTCATAAGCTCTATAGGATAGGTTATGTAAACAACCTATAGCTTATATATATGCATATAATTGGAATTTATTTGATGTGATAAAAATAACTTATACATAAGCTCAGTGTAAGCGCTTAATTAAGCTTTTTATCCAAACGTGGCCAATTTCTCTACTTTTCATCAGAATGAGGTTGGATTTATGCAGAAACAAAGGAAGTAGAATTGGAGTGAGGGCAAGTTGTGCACTGATTTCTAACGAAGTTATTTTATATGTCCCTTAACCTCCCCAAGTTTCACAATTTTGTATCGCGGGCTCAATCTTCAGAAATAAAATGATGCAGATGATTAGAAGATCAATGAGGTATTCCAGTTCTTTATCATACATCAATCAATAAGTTCTTTATTTATTTTGAGATTTCACATAAATATTTTTTTTATAACCATACAAGCAACAAGATTGAGGGAAAAACTAGACTGTGAGAATGTTAACATAGCTATCATACAATGATGTAGCATAGAGTTTTCCCTTGGCTTCATGAACTTCACTGACTGATCCAGTGCCAAACTCCTCAACAAGAGGCACAGCCTCTAAAATTAAACCTTGCTCATTGACTCTTAGTCCAAGAGGCAAAACAGGAGGTACTGGTGGTGGTGGTGACTCGAAAGGATAATTCACTGCCACCCAAAACTCGTTCCTCGAGGTCCTTTTGATGTTATCTGGTCTTCCTGGAAGCCACAAGAATATATCTGAAGTATATGCATTTGGTCCTGTAAGCCAGAATCTCCGGATTCTATTTGCCTTGTACTCACCAACAAGGACAAATGAACCATTGCTGCTTACTGCTACCCCTGTTGCCATAGCTAGATTACGGAGCAACAATGTGGTTTCTTTCGTTGTTGGATTGTATCTGAACAGGCGTCCAGAAAAAATATCTCGGCTATTAAGCAGTCTCTGGAGATCCCTGCAAAATTTAGGTCACAATCTTAATTGGCCAAGACTAGAGAGAACATTTCCTGCGTGAACTTACTACTATCAATTCAAAATGCAACATATCATTAAAATAACATAAGAATTTTATTGTTGAAACATAGCATTATCATCGTGTTTATAAAGTGTATAGGCGAAAATTGATTATGAATTATTAGACGCTTAAATAAGCTATTAGTTCCTTTAATATACTTGCTTTTTGTCCTTTGTAAATTTTTGTAGGTTGGTATATAGAAATGTTTGCTTTTTGACATTGTTGTTTATGATTTATTAATATATTAATTGTAATATATTATTCATGTTGAATTAGTTCTATATATTACAAGTACTAATTCAACACAGACCAGATATAACATAAATTAGAACAGAAGTAAATATTTCTATTTTCAAATAATTAAAGTCTATGAAATTTGCCTGTGAATGCTGTTCAAATGGTAAAAGACTTCGATGACTTTTGATATGTTAGAGAGCAGGTTTGAACACACGATACCTTTCTTCTCCACACTTAATGTATGTGAGTTTTGCCATTAGGCTGTTTAAAAAAAACGGTGAAATTTTATGTAGCGACTAAAATTGAGAAGAGAATATTATATAGGTCTAAAAAGTTACTTATGCTGAATTTGAAGATCATGATTACAGGTTTGACTTGATTCAGGCATGGCAAATTGAGATACACAAATGTAGAAAGTTCACAAACTCATTCACATTCTTCATTTCACCCTGCTAACATCAGCTAGCATAGCAATGCGAAAAAACATGGAAAAATCATGAGATAGAATAGAATGGATTACCTGATCTTGTGATAATAGCTAGCTTCCGTGAAATAAACGATTCCAGTGTTAGGGTCTACATCCACGCCAGCAAGAAACCCAAAAGGGCTGCCTAGTACATTAGAAACAAGTTGTGTTGCAGCACCTCCATCATAAGAAACCTTCACAAGTCCATAATAAGCATCAGCTATATATAATTCCCTTGTCTTGTAATTGAAACTCAACCCCATAGGCCTCCCACATGTTTCCTGGAGTTCTGAGAAGTCTGAAATTCCATCACAAATTGTTTTGTTCCTGTAACAACAATAACATGGTTTAACCTTAACCAACTATGACTATATACATGAAAAGAACTATTATGTATTATATTTTGGAGTGAAACCCTATGAAGCACGTCGACACTGCTAATGTCAAAAACATGAACACTGACATTAATTTTGGTTATGATTTTGTTTTGTTGTATATCTTTCCTTTTGCGGTTGTCCATGTTTTCCCTTTTAAATATATGTTTTGTTTCGTAAATAAAAAACAAAGTTTAGAGCAGATTAAACCTATATGGTCAAGTTCAATACTAAATGTGAACATCTTTCTTGACAGAGATTCAAACCGCGGTTCAACATACCTGTGTGGTGAAATGTGAGCAAACTCAAGGAAACAAGAACATTCTTTATCATATTTTAGAATTCTTCCATCAGAAACACCAGTGTAAGGCCCTCCACCAATGGAATCAAATGCTAGGGAGTCAGGGCCTGTTAGTGGTGATGGAAGATAGAGTCTGTCTAGTAATCTGCAATAGGCAACTATAGATGATGAATAGAGTATGAGGGAAATTAAGACCCCAGTGATAACAGCTATGTTGCTAGACATGTTTAACTTGATTGTGCCAACATTAGCATCTTATGTATATATAATACAAGTTTGTTACTTGTGTACCAACGTGAAAAAGCAAGTGAAAGGTTGCGGGACCCATCTTCCAGCAAGAACACTGTGTAAAGTGGAAGTACACAACATGGTTTGTTACATGTTTGGAAATTAAAATGTGAAGCTATTTGTCTTGTATGTCTACTTTGGTATAAAACTGTAGAGACGTTTTTTTGTTGGTGAAACTGTAGAAACATTTGATATACTCAAGACGGATTTGAACCAACAATTACTTATTTGATGTGTGTGAATTTCGTCGCTCGATTTTTTGATATTAAAAAACAAGAAAATTAAAGCTATTTAGTGTCACTGCTTGTGTAATTTTTTCTTTTCTCCTTGAAATTAAAAACTAATAAAACAATTTTAGCTTAATTGCATTTTTAGTCCGTCACCACTCCCCCCATGTGCAATAAGTTTTTTTTTTTGTTATTTAAGTAGTATTTTTTTTAAATGAAAAATCGAACTAATATTATTGAGGTGCCATGATATTATACAACCTTTCTAAGTTACACATCTTTTGATTCATTTTTTACTCTTGCGTATGAAGAAAATTCGGTTGGGAGGGGAGAATCCACATTGCGTGCTCATATGTTTCTCAACAGAGTTTAGTCATTACTTAATGATGGTGGAAACTTTGTACCTATAATACAGTAACCAAAAAAAAGTTTACACACTTTTTGAACATATTTGTTCCTTTCTCTCCTATACAATGTGCCAATAATCTTCAATTGCTTGATACCAAAAAATTCTAAAACATTATATGCGTGGGAGTTGGGACTAAAAATAGGTAAGTATTGGTTAAATTAAATTGAGTAAACTCTGAAATGTGCCCTCCCCACATGAGAAATAACACATTGAAAGGCATTCACGCCATGCCAGTAGTCCCTGGTTGAGTTTCTTGTATTAAACTTAACGGAAATTGATGGGTGACAGTTTTAAGTTGATAACTTGAAAATCACTTTTCAGACGTAAACGAGACTAATTCATTTGGGTGGCTCTTTTGCATTTCTAAAGTGGGTGTGTAATGTGTAACTTCAGCATAAAGTAGCATAGGAATTTTACAATGTGCTTATGGGGTTTATGGAATAACAATCAAGAGACTAAAGAGCAGCTAATTGATTGGGAATAGCTGGTTTTCTTGAGAGGAACTGGTGTGAAAAATCATGCTGTCATTAACCAAACTCTCTTTCTGCATCAGCAGAGGTGCGCTAGTACACGTCGCCTGCGACCTTCCAACAACAACAATGTAATGGTTTCGCTGCTGTAATAACGATAAGACTGGCGTGTTTATTATGGCTCAAACGTCAGGGTCTTTTAGTTTCCTTGTGATTCATGAGGGTGAAGCTCTTGGGATGCTGCGGCGCTCCAGTTTGTGCATGAATGGGAATCAGATAAATTTGTGTTTGAGCTTGACTGTAGTGGTGGATGTCATTCAAGAAAGTATTGTTGATATACCTGAATTTGGTTTTCTTATCTCTTTGTCAAGACATTTTAAATAACATTTTAGGGTGGCTTTTGCTATGAGACAAGCGAGCATGGTGGCTCATCACACATCGAAAGTCCTATTTCCTATGTTAGTCCCCCATATTTTGAATTACTTCAGTAAGGATTTTATCATCTCTTTTGTTTTCATCATCATCTTTCTTGTATATGTTGAACTTTTAATTAGTAAGGGCAGTTTATATGCTAGAAGGTTGCGATGAACCATTGCTGCTTACTGCTACCCATGCTGCCACTGCCACAACTAGATTATGGAGCAACAATGTTGTTTCGTTCGTTGTTGGATCATATCTGAACAGGCTTCGAGAAAAATAATATGCGCTATTTAGCAGTTTTTGGATATCCCTGCAAAACATAGGTCACAATTTTAATAGGGCAAGACTAGACAGAACATCTGCTACAATGAATTCTTGTGTGAATTCACAACTCTCAATTCAAAATGCAACATAGAGTCAGAAAAACTTAAGTAAGGATTTTATGGTTGAAACATAGCATTATCATTGTGTCTATATATTACAAGTATTAATTAAAAAATATCACATAAATTAGAACAAAAGTAATTATTTCTATTTTCAAAAGATTAAACTCGGTGAAATTTGTCATGTAAATGCAGTTCAAATTGTAGAAGACTTCGAGGATATTTGATAAGCTAGGGTACGGGTTTGAACCACAATACCTTTCTTCTCCACAATTAGTGTATGTGAGTTTTGGCGTTAGACTCTAAAAAAATAAAGTCGATGAAATTTTATACAGTATTGAAAGTTACTTATGCCGAATTGCATGATCATGATATCCCTGACTTGATTATTGAGGCTACACCGATTGAGATGCAACAATTTAGAAAGCTCACAACTCATTCACATTGTTCATTTCCCACCGCTAACATACCTAGCTAGCATTACAATGCAAAAAAAAAAAAAATGGAAAAATCATGAGATAGAATTGAATGGATTACCTGAACTTGTAACTAGAGCCAGCTTCCGTGATATAAACGATTCCAGTGTTAGGATCTACATCCACACCAGCAAGAAACCCAAAAGGGTTACCTAGTTCATTAGCAAAAGTTGTGTTGTAATCAGAACTCAACCCCATAAGTCTCCCACATGTTTCCTGGAGTTCTGAGAAGTCTGAAATGCCATCACAAATTGTTTTGTTCCTGTAACAATAATGACATGGTTTAACCCTAACAAACTATGACTATAGTAAGATGAAAAGAACTAATATAGGGTTTGGAGTGAAACCCTATGAAGCATGGACTCCGACATGGACACGTCGACACTGCCAATGCAAAAAACACATGACATTGACATCTATATATATATAGACACACACACACACAAGAAAATATGAACACTATTTATATGTGCATCTAAATTTTGCAATTTGTTTCATTTAAAAAAGTTCGGAAACAAAATATGATAATCTTTCACCCACTTTCATCCATCTACTTCTAAAATCTAGTAATGATGTAATCAAATTTAATCCCCTCATTGATCATTAGTTCGACACATCTGTAACTCTTGTATATGTGTCATAGAGGCATCCGTGGAATCCCAATGCCAAGAAAAATAGTTTCCTTGTATATAGGACCTTAGCATACCACAGAAATCAAGACCTTTTTATGGAGGTTTTGTCGCATGTTTTTCTCACCTACGATCAACTTCGACGGAAAGGTATAACCTGCCCTGCTGTTTGTACCTGCTGCCAGGCCGAGGATGAAACCAGTATGTACATCATGTGTACTTGTAGCATAGCAAAGGAGGTTTGGATGCATCTGCAGATATGGGACAGGAATGAATACCATTGGCGCGTTCTTTGATTCGGTAAAACTGGTTTTTCTTGAGAGGAACTGGGGTAAAAATCATGCTGTCATTAACATGCAGCAATGTTTCTGCAACAGCAGAGGTGTGTCAGTACAAGCCGCCTGCGACCTTCCAACAACAACAGCGTAATGGTTTCACTGCTGTAATAAACGATCAGACTGGCGTGTTTATGATGGCTCAAACGTAACGGACTCACGATCTTTAGTTTCCTGGTGGTTCATGAGGCTGAAGCTCTTGGGCTGCGGCGGTGCTCCAGTTGGTGCAAGAGTGGGAATCAGTTTGACCGTTAAGCAGTGGTGGACGTCCTTAAAGAAAGTATTGTTGATATAATTGAATTTGGTTTTCTTATTTCTCATTGTCAAAAAAGTATTGTTGACATTTTAGGGTAGTTTTTGCTATGAGACAAGCGAGCACGGTGGCTCATCAGACAGCAAAAGCCCTATTTCTTATGTTAGTCTCCACATTTTCTATGATTGTAATGATTGATCGTTTGTTGAACAATGAAATGAACTAGTACGATTTTCCTTCAAAATGTGAAAAATAATCAAATCTCAACTTTGGAGTGCTATATAATCTTCTCCTTAGCACTTACCATACCTGTCAGTGTTACGGTTGAAGTTTCGCTTATTCCAGCCGTCACTAATTATTATACTATGCTTCCTTCAATTATGAGGCCAATAAAATTGTAGCGAGTATCTGTGCTTCTGATTCTGAGCAATCACTAATTATGGCTTTTTCATTCTTCTCATGCTTCCAAGCTACACATTTGCGCGCCATCTCTACAACACCCTTTTTTCATCAATCTTGTTTGGAACCTTTCATTTCTCTGACGACTTTTCCCCTTAGCTTCAAACAGGAAAACACTTCTTTCTAGCCTCGATCAAGTGAATTCATCATAGATCAAATTCTGTGTACATCATAGAAAGGTATAGTATAGATCTATGCAGTTTGTAAAGTAACTGCTGTTAAAGAAAATAGGAAACTTATTTTTGTTATAAAAGTGGGCCAAAAGGCCAGTAAATAGGAAACTTAACTGATATTAATAGAAAATTTTATTTGGCTTGCACCGTTCAGGTTGCGCGTGGTTTACTGCGGGGCTGACCGAATCAGTGGCAACAATGTATAGATGGGCAGCACCGACTATGGGGAAGCTGAAATGTAATGTGGATGCGGCTCTTTTTAGTGGTAATAATTGTTTTAGTGCAGGGATGTGTGTGCGATATCATAGAGGCAAGTTTATTTGTGCTCAAACCGTGTGGAATGTCGGTAGACCGAGCCCACAGGAGGCGGAAGCTTGGGGTCTAAAGCAAGCTCTACTGTGGCTTATGAATTTAGGCTTCTCCAAAGTGTTTATTGAACTAGATTCCAAACTAGTCGTGGACGGCATGGCGGGGAGACCAAGTCATAGAACAGAGTGGGGTAGTATTTTATGTGCTCGCAAAACAATTTTATATTCTTTTTCCAAACTTTCGGATAAGTTTTATTCGGAGACAAGCTAACAATGTAACTAGTGGCGTTGTCTTATGCTAGTGGCCAAGTCTTTGATTACATTCCTCCATGTACTACTACTACTTTGATGAATGAAATGAGTTATGTTTGTTGCTGTAAAAACAAAATTTTGGCTGGCACCGTTACCCTAAATTGGTCTTACAAATTGATCTAATTATTTCTCATCACATAGGTAATTGAGGATATATTTTAGAAACTAGCATATTAGGATCTTCTGTTCATCACATAGGTAATTGATCTAATGCTATGTTTCTTCTGTTCTTCTCCCTATAATATCTTCTTCTCTTCTTTTGTTCTTCTCTCTAATTGGGGAAAAATGTTGTTTTTAAATTATTTGTTTTCAATCTCAAATAGTGTTAACTATTAAGTAGTCAATATCAGACAATGATGTTCTTTTTTGATAGTACTAATGATGTTCTCCATAAATTGGATAGTACTAATGATGTTTAGCTATATTTAAATTTGTGCAGAAAAATTATGTAATTGTCACTTGTTTTGATCATTTTTATTGATGTGGATGTTTGTTTATTATCATTTTTAGTTATGTTTATACATTGTGCAGTTATACTATTAGTTTTAAATTTAATTTTTTAATAACGTATTGAGGCCGTATCGTATCGGGAGTTTTGAAAAATTTCTCGTATCGCCGTATCGGTATCGTATTGTATCCATATCGTGTCAGGTATCGGCGCTTCATAGCATCCTAGCTTCATGACTGAGAAGGTTTGCTTGGAAACTCCACATTTTTATTTTCTTGTCCTATGTTCATTTATGTCAAAGTATTCAGAGTCAACTATATGAAAATACATACCAAACTTCTTGTTCTTTGTAGTTAGTCCTCTTCAATTTCTTTATTGCATATGACAAATTTGCTGACCATCAAATTCATATAGGTTACTACTATATGGAAGGAATTGATATTTGGTATGTAATTACTCTTACAACCCATGATTTTACTTATTTAAATGTCCAATTAAATAACTTATACATAAGCATTTATATGATAAATGGTTGTGCTGTAAGTGCTTAATTAAGTTGTTTATCCAAACAGGGCCAATTTCTCTACTTTTTCATCTGAATGAGGTTGACTTTACGCACAAAGATAGGAAGTAGATTTTGGGTGAGGGAAGGAAGTGTACTAATTTCTAATGGAGTTATTTTCTTATCCCTTAACCTCCCCAAGTTATCACGATTTTTATTGTGGACTCGATCTTCGACAGAAAAAAGCTGCAGATGATCAATATGATTTTAAAGTTCTGTATTATACACGGATCAATGATAGTTTTTTTATTTATCAATAAGATTTTAACGTTCTGTATTATACACGCATATGACTACACATCAATGTTTTTTTATAACCATACAAACAGCAGCTATGAGGGAAAAACTAGAGCGTGAGAATGCTAGCATAGTTAGCACGCAGCGATGTAGCATAAAGTCTTCCCTCGGATTCTTGAACTTCACTGACTGATTCAGTACTAAACTCCTCAACAAGAGGCACAGACTCTAAAATTAAACCTTCCTCATTGACTCTTAGTCCTAGAGGCAATACAGGAGGTACTGGTGGTGGTGAGGACCCAAAAGGATAATTCACTGCCACCCAAAACTCGTTCCTCGAGTTCCTTCTGATGTTATCTGGTCTTCCCGGAAGGCGCAAGAATATATCTGAAGTATATGCATTAGGTCCTGTTAACCAGAATCTCCGGATTC
Source organism: Medicago ruthenica (assembly GCA_018208015.1). Classification (NCBI taxonomy): domain Eukaryota; kingdom Viridiplantae; phylum Streptophyta; class Magnoliopsida; order Fabales; family Fabaceae; genus Medicago; species Medicago ruthenica. The sequence goes on along the minus strand of WNNG01000059.1, from coordinate 38,465 downwards.
TGTTCGCCTTATACTCGCTAACAAGGACAAATGAACCATCGTTGCTAACTGCTACCCCAAATGCCTCAGTTAGATTGCTGAGCAACAATGTAGTTTCGTTCGATGTTGGGTCATATCTGAATAGGCTTCCCGTATGATCTTTTCTCTCTAGTAGTTTCTGGAGATCCCTGCAAATAAATTTAGTAAGGATCTTATCATCAATTTTGTTTTCACTATCATCTTTTTGATATATGTTGAACTTTTTAGTTAGTAAGTGCAGCTCATATGCTAAAAGGTTGCGATGATTTGATATGTCGGGGAGTGGATCGAACATGCAATATCCTGTTCTCTACAATTAGTACTCTTTAAAACAAAATAAAAAGTCGATGAAATTTTATGTAGCGACTAAAATTGAGAGGAGAATATCATAGGGCTAAAAAGTTATTTATGCTGAATTTCAAGATCATGATTACACCCTAGTCTTGAAGATTGAGGCCATGCCAACTGAGATACAGCAAACAATTATAAAGTTTACAAATTCATTCACATTGTCCATTTCCCACAGCTATAATCACATGGAAAAATCATGTAGACAGAGTAGAATGGATTACCTGATCTTGTAACGTGAGCTAGCTTCTGTGAAATAAACGATTCCAGTGCTAGGATCTACATCCACACCAGCAAGAAACCCAAAAGGGTTTCCTTGTAGATTATTAGCAATAAGTTGTGTTGCAGCACCTCCATCATAAGGAACCTTCACAAGCCCATAATAAGCATCAGCTATATATAATTCCCCTGTGTTGTAGTCGAAACTCGACCCCATAGGCCTCCCACATGTTTCTTGGAGTTCTGAGAAGTCCGAAATGCCATTACACATTGTATTGTCCCTGTACCAACAATGTCTTGATTTAACCTCAACCAACTTTAGTTACATGAAAAGAAATATATATTATATTTTATGGTGAAACCACGCGTCTGCTCCATAGGATCTACATTCATGTTAGAAGAGTTGTTGATATTAAACATAGACATCTCTCGTAGCAGATATTCGAACTGCAGTTCAACATATTGTGGGGACCAGATCACCCTTCTACTTTAAGTGTATTTTTTCAAATAGAATGAGTGATTGTGAGAAGGTAGTGGAACATACCAAGATAGAGGTTTGGAAATGGTTTCTGGCTCGATCTAAATTTGTAGCTTGTCTCTTTTACGTGTAGATAGTAGATTCTATGGAATGTATCTCTTGGAATCATTAGCAGCGAATTAATCGCTATTTTAGTTCTGATTTTGTTGTCTTATATCTTTCCTTTTGTGATTGCTGTTGTATGTGAGTTGAAAATAGAAAATGTTTTTACGAGACATATATGTCGCACGTTCTTAGTTTTAGGAAATGAAAATAGAAAAGTTTTCACTGAACACATATCTTTCCCTTCTTAATATAAGTTTTGCTTCTTAAAAATAAGGTTTAGAGAGGATACATACCTTTAAACTATAAATATGGATATCTCTCATGACAGATATTTGAATCGCAGTTAAAAAATTTGTGGGAGTTAAACCATTTTATTATAAGTTATATGATAATAGACATCCGTTGCACATTAGATTAGACGCATACCTGTCTGGTGAAATGTGTGCAAACTCAAGGAAACAAGAACATTCTTCATCATATTTAAGAATTCTTCCATCAGAAACACCGGTGTAAGGTCCTCCACCAACGGAATCGAATGCTAGGGACTCAGGACCTGTTAGTGGTGATGGAAGATAGAGTCTGTCTAGTAATCTGCAATAGGCAACTATAGATGATGAATAGAGTATGAGGGAGATTAAGATCCCAATGACAATAGCTATGTTGCTAGTCATGTTCAACATGAAGACCAACATTAATGTTGAGCTAAATTTAGTATCTTAGGTATATATAAAACAAGTTTTGTTAATGCTGTACCTTCTTTCCTATTTCCTCAGCATTTTTTGTCATTATTTGAACGTGAAAGAGCAAGTGAAAGATAGGTTCCGTGGCCCATCTTCCCGCAAGAACATTCGGTAAAGTTTAATTATATATCATGGTTTGTCACAAGTTTGGAAAATTAAAATGTGAACCTATTTAGTTTGTCTGTAACCACTAAATGTGAATCCTATTTGATATGTATTTTTACCTCAAAATTATTAAACTGATAAAATATTAGTTTTAAGAAAGATTATTTGTAGCTTTAACTTTGATCTCTTAGACACTTTAGTCCCATAATTTGTTTGGTTTCATTTTAATCTCTTATGTTACAAACATTATACAATTTTGTTTACTAAATGTTAGACATTTTGGTGACTTGATTTATAGACATTAGACACTAACAAAAATGACCAATATATCTAATTTTTGTAACTTAAGGGACCAAAATCTAATGTTTGTAACTTAAGTGATCAAATGGAAAGAAAAAAATTGAGGGGCCAAAGTGTGGAACTTAAGAAGACCAAAATGTAACAAAAACAATTTAGAGAACCTAAATGAAATCTAAACATAACTTAAAGAGCAATTTATCTAGCTAATATAATCTTTTAGCTCAGCATTGGTCAATTGAAAAGAAAACTCAAATTATATTTTTGTTTCTGTCTTAATGGAAATAGTGTTATTAAAGTGCATTGATATATATACATATATATATAAATAAATAAATAAATATAGAGTTACCATGATATTGGTACGAAGTTTCTACCGCATTAACTAATCTCCATTGGGAAACATGTGGGGCTCACAAGGTGTGTTCTCTCCTTTCAACCGGTTTTTTTTCATATGTAAGAGTCAGAAATTAAACTTCTAACCACATGTTTAAGGAGTCTAAATCCCTTATCACTTAGACTAATCTATTGTTGGTAAAGTGTCCTAATATCATTCACCTTTGTAAGGCACAAACATCTTTTTGTTTCTCTCCTATACAAAGCGTACCCAATCATCAATTGCTTGAGACAAAAAAAAAGTTGCAAAACATTATATGGGTGGGAGGTGGGACTAAAAGTAGATAAAGTTGAAGAAGTTTGGTTAAATTAAATTTTGAGTAAACATTCACTCAAATGCACCCTCCTCCCCACATGAGAAAAACCACATTACAATTAGTCTCTCTGGATGAGTTCCTTGCATTAGACTTAACAGAAATTGATGGGTGGCAACTTTAGGTGACTAGCAATATATTCGTTCTTTGTACTTTAAATAAACATGACGAAAACTGAATGGGCGGCACTCTAAGTGGCTAAGCTTGAAAGTCACTTTTTACACATAAACGAGACTAACGCATTTCGGTGGCTCTTTGCATTGCTAAAGTTGGTGTGTCGTGGGATTTGTTAATAGTTTTTCACATTCACATTCACATTGACTTCTAGCTTAGAGTACAAGACCAAAGAATTTACTTTTCCACCCTTCTTCTGGCACGGCTTCTAAATTTTCATTTCTGCCTCGTTTTGTCCGGATTATATAATACGAAATCTAAAAATACTATTTGGATTATATAATCTGAGGCGTACGATTATATACTATTTATCATACCTTTCACTCACCTTGAATTCTTAAAATTTGAGCGTTGAATTTTTTGTAGGTACACAACTCTATCATAGACCAAGCACCCCTATTCTATACCATACCACCGCACTTCTAGCCATCTCGGATCATTGGTGCTAACTATAAAAATGTCTAACCCATTTTACGAATTGACTAAGTCATAGTAAATGACTCAAGTCTTACATGTTTGACATGAAAATTTATGAACTAAAGGATAATATTATATTTGTTATGATTTGTATGTTGAATCCTTAATTTAATTATAACATGATATGATCTATAATTTAAAGTTTATTACACTAATATAGAGATGTACTATGTGTCAAGAGGATTTTTTATGCTCAGTACATGGTTGGAAACATCGTTTAAGTGTGTTATTTGTATATGTTACTGGGTATAAATTCACCATGTTTTAGGGTGATGTTTCCATGGGTGCATTTAGGATGGGAAAGGGGAAGATTTTTCCACCATAGAAAAGTCTCATTTTTACCTACGGCGGCAGGTTATAACCTGCTGCAATTTAAAATAAAAAATTAATAAAAACTTATTATATTGTCAAATATTAAGAAAGTCTTGTTTTCTAAATCACCTCCCATTTCCTCAAAATAAAATATTCACACCCCCTTGTTGTATGCCATCTTCTAATTACCTCATGTTTAAGTGCTGGCATCAAAGACCTACATATAACTTCAATCCATTTTCTTAAATTTCATCATCTTCAACCTTATAAATTATGGAAGCTTCAATATTTTCTTAGCTATCATTTTGGGTTTCTGAGAAATGAATTATTATGCCTCAAATCTCAATGGCTATTAAATTGCTGGTTCAAAATCATGAATTAGACAAAGGAAAAATGCAATTCTTTTCCATTTCAGTGGAAACCACATATTTATATTTTCTCAATCTTCTGGTTGGGTTTGAAAGGAAACCCAGAAATGTGATGAACTACAAGAACCCTATTTAATTCTGATATGTCCGGTGAGAAACTATGGAGGCAACAGTGGCGGAAAGTGCTCCAGTACGGGGCGACGAGTCTTCGCGGTGGAACGAAAGGTGCCTGCAGGCACGTTAGCACTCCGACGATCAAGTCAGTAATGGAACTGAGAAAGAGTGCGTGAAAAGTGTGGGTAAAGTGAATCGTACCTTGGGGGTGAAGCTAACTCACCCTTATATAGGCGCACACGAGAATAACTGCCTCCGGAATATGTGGCGTGTGATTAAGGGACGATTAGAGGACATGTGTGCGGTATCTGATGCATGGGGGGAGTGCTATGGTGCAGTGGTGTGCACTGATGCTGGCGTGAGCCCTCAGGTGACGCGTCTCGGTGCGGTGGTGTTTTGTCCACGCGTCACTGTTTGATTGGCCTTCCGGCTGGTCCAGAACAGTTGCTCCCCAAGCCGTTGATGTCTTTATGGCGCAATGGCTTAACCACGTGAGGCGCTCGATTGGGGGGGGGGGGGGTCCTCGAATGACGGCTCCCTTGAAGTTTTGGAAGACGTTTCACTGCCGTCCTTCGTTAGTGGAGATGGCGCCCTAGATAGGTGAGTGGGGGTAGCTGCATTAATTGCCCCAAACCGAAACATTTTCGACACGATGGTTGTTCAGTTTCCCTTTCCATGTGGCATCTTCGTGGTCTGCACGGGCACCTGGAATTGTGCCTCACGCGCTCGCCCCTTGAGTACGCTTCTTCATCTGAGATTTTTTCCCAACCGTCGGATCGAGACCCTCTGGTTCCCTTCCATCTGGGCCATTGATTTGAATGTTTCAGAGCCTATATAAGGAGGGAAACTCCTCCTTTTCACTCTTTACGCTTCTGAGGCTTCTATATATCCGGAAATTCTTCCTATCTCTCCCTGCTTCTGTAAATCTTCTTCTAAATACCTTGGCATTCCGCTTTGCATCCTTTCCTAATTTTCCTCGATTACTTTGAGTGAAAATTCCTTTTTCTTCGGTTAAAGCTTCGGGATGGGATTATGTAGTTTTTTTGGGGCTTCTACTTTCTTTTCCGAAAAATCATCCAACCCTAAAGGTATCATCTTTCTCCTCTTTCTTTATCTCTGGTTAATTCCTTTACTTTTCTGAACTGAGGGAGAAAAGATGAGTGTTTGGTGTGAAAACTCGGTGGATTCATCATCCGGCGGTTACTCCACTTATAGCGGTTAGGAGAGCGAGATCCGGGAGTACCGTCGTACGGTGGCCGACTCCAAGGGGAACGTTCCGTACCTTAGGATGAGGGAGTCCCTAACCATATTATTGAAACGACCTCCCTCTCATGAGGAAATTGCTTGTTGGTTAGAGAAGTGTTCTAGGGCTCATACTCATTGTTTCCATTATATTTGCAGGAGGGACGACAATATCCTCATGGCAGAGAACTCGGAGCCTTCGAGCCATGTGGTCGATTACGGCTGGATCCACGAGGAGGTTCTAAAAGAGGAGACGTATTACAACTCGGGGAGAGGCTCCAGGAGTTCTTCTGGGACGAGTGGCTTCCCGGCGAGTGGGTCATTGAAGGGCCCTGTGGGTCGAAGCGGGTGAACAACTACTACAAAGGGTGTTGTTTCACCACGTATGACGTTCTCTTGAAGTAGCTGGACGTGTCCGTTCACTTTATAGGTTTTGAACTTGGAGTCCTCCATCATCTGAAGGTGGCTCATTCTCAACTTCATCCTTTGTCCTAGGCGCTCGTTAAGGTGTTCCAGTTTTGGTGTGAGTGTGCGCTCTTGGAAAAAAAATGCGATCCTCGAGATGTGTACGAATGCTCGGGATGAAAGTGCGGAGTCGCCACCAAAGTTTTTGTTTAAAGGGAACGTTGATAAACCCTTAAGTTTTTTATTTTTAACGGGAAACGATAATAAAACCCTTTGACGATGAGGAAAGGATGGTCATCGCAACCATTATCGGGTTCGGGAGTCGATTACGCAAGGGGAAGGTATTAGCACCCCTCACGTCCGTTGTACTCAACGGGAACCTCCTAATTAGTTAAGGTTAAAGTGTTTTTAAAATTTTGCTTGCATGCTTAAATTTATAAAGGGAAAAAAGAAAAGGGGAAAAAGTTTATTTTTTATTATTGTGCTTGACAAGAGTTGAATCTTGCTCCTACGTATCTCCTGGTGCGATGGAGAATTCAAAGCTACGTAGTTCTTTGTAGAAAAACGTTTATGTTGGTTAATTTTAAAGAACGATGTTTTGATCGTATTCTTGCGATTAAACGTAGCTTGTATGCTCGCGCGTGGGAGACTTAAGCTTTTGTTTGTATCGCGTTTGAATAGACAAAAACATGTCCGTTGGGGAAAAGAGGGTTGAATTGACCACGGGGGCCAAAAATGGTTCAAATGACTCAAAGGAGTCGAGAATGAGTTCAATGGACTCAACAGAGTCGAGCATTGATTCAATTGACTTAACGAAGTCAAGAAAGGGTTAATTGGTCATGAGGGACCAAGAAAAAGGTTCAATGGACCAACGGGTCGAGCATTGATTCAATTGACTCAACGTAGTCAAGAAAAGGTTCAAATTGACCGAAGGGCCAAGAATAGGTTTTGGTGTGTTGGATGCGTTAAAAATTGAATGACGATTGCCCGAATAACGAGACATAGGTCAAGTATTCGTGCAACCGGGAAATGGAGAGACATACGTCAAACCACTCCTTTTTCATTCAAGTTTGTTATCAAAACTTAAAAAATCCCAAAGTAAACAAAAACTTGGTTATTGAATTTTCATTGAAAAATGAATGAGTTTGTGAAAAAAATGAACAAGTGTTGTTCAAATTAAATGTTGAAAAATGAACAAGTGTTGTTCAAATTCAAGTTTGAAAAAATGCTTAGGTTTGAAAAATGCACAAGTTTGAAAATGAACAAGTTTATGAAAATGCACAAGTTTATGAAAATGAACAAGTTTATGAAAATGCACAAGTTTATGAAAATGAACAAGTTTTGGTTTTGGAAAATGAACAAGTTCGGCTCAAGTTCAAGTTTCTTGTTATTCAAGTTAACTATTTAAACTTGTGAATTTCCAAATGTATGCAAAAAACCCTTGTTATCTTTTGAACCAAAATGAGTTTTGATCCTCTTAGATTCTGAATCCTCAAGTTAGAACCTCAAAAGTTGGCTTTTAAAAGCCTAAACTCAAAAACTGAGTTCTGTCACGGTCGCTGAGCGACCTGAGTCTGGCTCTGCGAACCCTGAGTTCTATCATGGTCGCAGAACGACCATAACTTTGGCTCTGCGAACTCTGCGAAAATTTGAACTCAGAAGCTGCTTCTGAACTATAGTTTAGAAGCTGCTTCTGAATGAACTTCAGAAAATTAAGAGGAGTGAAAAGCTTTTGAAATTAGCAAGAAAATGAGTACAACACTTCAGTTTTAAATGTTTTGCAAACCTTCGGATTTCTTTGAAGTTCAAAAGATGTTTTAAATCAAAATGAGTAAAAACTAATAAGGATGCAAAACTGAGATTGGATCAAGTTGGAATCAAAAGCAAATGCAAACAGTATGCAAATGAAATATAAACAGGTTAGAATGACTTACCAACTCCTAGCCCAAAGCTCTTGTTGCAAGAAAATGGAAAGGCTTGGATGATGATGGTTTGCAAAATTGGAAATGTTGATGAACACAACTAGTAAGAACAATGATATTGTGCTATTGTTCTTACTTCTTTGTATGAGGTTTAGTGGCTGTTTTGATGGCTTGGTTACTTTGTGCTGGTTTGGGATGATTTATGAAAGAAAGGAATGGAAATTTTCTCTAAACTTACCCAAAACCAACTCTGTTTTTGTGAAGAAAAAAAAACTGTCTGAAATGTGTACCAATTCACTCAAATTTCACTCTCTAAGAACTGGTTTTTTTGCTCTAAAATCTCTGTGTGAAGAACTCTCTAAAAATCTGTCTGAAATCCTTATGCCTTGCATTGCTTTTATAGGCGAAAATGAGATCAAAATGTCATGATGAAAAATCCTACAGTAGGGCTGTTTTTGTGAGCTATGATCATGCTAATTGCTTTGCATTTAATGCTAAAGGGAAGAGGTGACATTGCCTTGCTACAATGGTCAAGACTTTGGCCAATTTCAGAACCCAAAGCAGTTGAATTCTGACAGAAAATGCTGGAAAAAATGGAAAACATGTGCTGTTTGCAAAACAGGGCAGCAATTTTTCCTCAATCTTTGAATGGTTTAGATAAATCCTAAGGCAAGGTGGATGCTGGAAAGTAGCAGGGTCAGTAGCATGTGAAGAAGATTTCCTTCCTTGTGACTTGGCTGGGTTTTGATGATTACAAGACTACATCACAAAAAGAAGAAAGCTTATGGAGGCTCATGGATCAAGATGATGAACAAGCTTAAGGACTTAGGGTTTTAAATTATAATCATTGTAAGTATGGTCCTTATCTTTTAATCTATCATTCTTAGCATTGTTTATATCTTAGAATGCTCAGAAAATAATTACAAACATTTTTTCTAAGACTCCATATGAAGCAATGCATAAAGCTCTCATGAAAATTAATCACACACTCACAATGATTTTTATTTAAATGTGATTTTACATGAAAATATTTTTTGCATGAAAAGCCTTAATTTATTTTTGGAAAATTGCATATTTTTTTTGTAAAGGGCAACGTCTATTTTTTGGTTTGGAATATGCTATTCTACATTTCAAAAAAAGAAAAATGGCAACGGCTTTTTTATTTAATTGAAATGGCCAGCCATCATGTTTCATAATGGCATATAATTTTTCATGGCAAAATTGATTAGTTTGACAAACGGGTGTTTTTATTAAGTGTCAAACTACTAGTTTTTGTAATTTGTTTGTCAACACCCATATTTGGTTTAAACGCATTTCATACTCATTTTTATGAATAGGTGCCATTTCAAATATGTGTCTATTCATTGGTAACCATATTTCAAAAAATAGTATTGCTTCATAAACATCTTTTTAACCTCTATAAATTCAATTGAGAATCAAAACAATTTAGATACACACAACAATTTTCAAACTCTCAATTGTGAAATTCAATATCACTTGCACTTGCATTCAAATTCCCATTCTTGGAAATACTTTGTTCATTCTTTTTCATTCATAAAGAAAAGTTTTCTGAGCACTAAGTTATAATCTGTTAAAGTGATATTGAGAAAGATAACAGCCATACAATTTATTATTCTTCAAAAACCATTGTTGTGAATTCTTGCCATAGTTTTGGTGAGAATTGTTGAAAGATAGTGGGGTGCTATCTTGTGTATGTTAGAAAGATTGTTAGGGGGTCTTGGGGAGAGATTGCTTGTAACAAAGATTCTAACATAGTGAATTCCTCACAGGGTTGTGGGGGAGTGGAGTACCAGTAGGGGAACCACTATAAATTCCTTGTGTCCATCTTCTTCTTCCCTACACTCTTTATTTTTCCAAGCATTCGTTCATACATTCATACAAAATTCCAGAAAAATTTACAAGAACACAATAAACCAGAAAAATTATCCATTAAAAGTCATACAACCTAATTCACCCCCCCCCCCCTCTTAGGTTGCACTCTGAAATTACAATTGGCATCAGAGCAAGTTAAGGTAATTTGCTCCTTGATCCAGAAAAATGGCTTCCGCTTCAAATTCAAACATTGTGTTCAAAGATGGTGGTAGTAGCAACAAACCTCCATGCTTTGTTGGTGAATACTATGATTTCTGGAAAATTCGCATGCGTGCATACTTGGAAGCACAAGGGGAAGAAATATGGAATGCCGTTGAGAATGGTCCATTCATTCCTACAACGGTTGTGAATGATGTTGTCCAAGTAAAAATAAAAACATCTTGGACTGATGATGATAAGAAAAAATTGTTGTTTGACAAGAAGGAAATCAACATGCTTCATTCAGCCCTTGGCATGGATGAGTTCTTCCGAATTTCTCAATGCAAAACTGCAAAAGAAATTTGGGACACTCTAGAAGTAACCCATGAAGGCACAGAAGAAGTGAAGAGATCAAAACTGAACACTTTATCACAAGAATATGAATTGTTCAGAATGCAGCCCGGTGAATCAATTCTTGATTTACAAAAGAGATTCTCTCACTTAACAAACCACTTGATGGCTCTTGGAAAGACTTTCACAAATGATGAATTAAATCTCAAAGTCCTTAGATCATTAACAAGGGCTTGGCAACCAAAGGTGACTGCAATATCAGAAAAGAAAAGTCTTTCTAAAATGACTTCTGCCGCTTTGTTTGGTAAACTCCAAGAACATGAAATGGAACTTGGAAGATTGGAAAAGCATGAAGGGCAAGAGAAGAAGAACAAAAGATTGCTCTAAGAGTTGAGTCAAAACAACAAAATGAAGGAGAAAGTTCTGATGAAGGTGAGACCATCAATCTTCTTGCAAAAAGTTTTAAAAAATTTCTTAAAAAGGACAAGTCCTTCAAGTTTGGTAATAAAAGAAAATCTTTCAAGAAGAATGAGGGCTCTACGTCAAACCAAAACATTACATGTTTTGGATGTGGGAAAGAAGGTCACATGAAAGCAAATTGTCCATCTTTTACAAACAAAAATGGTGACAAAGGAAAGAAAGAATTCAAGCAAAGGAGGGCCTACATTGCATGGGAAGAAAATGACATAAGTTCATCTTCTGAATCAGAGGATGAAGAGTATGCAAATCTTGCACTAATGGCATCTCATCACTCTGATGATGAACAAGAGGTTAGTGATTCTGAACTTGATATTAAACCTTCATATGATGAATTACAAAATGCATTTGATGAATTATATGAAGAATGTAGTAAACTTTCTAAAACTTGTGTAAAACAGAAGAAATTAATTGTTTCACTTGAAAGAAAAGTTTTTGATGCACAAGTGGATTTAGAAAAGGTCAAAAATTCTTCATGTAATAAATGTAAAGAACATGAAACAAAAATTATTAAATTAAATCAAGTAATAAAAAATTTTGAAAAAGGTCACAATAGTTTGGAAGATGTTCTTAGCAAACAAAGAGATTTAAAAAATAAAACCGGTCTTGGATTTTCAAATTTTGATAAACCAAGTACAAGTAAAACAATCTTTGTTAAAGCAAGCACAACTTCCAACAACTTGGAACCAAAGAAAATGCATGTTGTAATTCCTCTTAAAAGTATGAATACTAGAAATAATTCTTATGGAAGAAATTATTCTAACAAGTCTTATAAGAAAACAAATTCTAAGGTTAGAAATAATGTCTCCAATGGAAGTAATTCTAGTGTATATCATGTTCAAAATTTATCATGTTTCTATTGCAACATGAAAGGCCATACTCCAAATACATGCTACATAAGAAACTTTGGTGTTCCTTATGGTAAATATATTTGGGTAAGGAAAGGTATTAACCCACAAGGACCCAAATCACAGTGGGTACCTAACAAGACTTAAACTTTCTGTTTTGTAGGGAGGGTTGAAATCTTCAACCAACATGTGGTACCTTGATAGTGGTTGTTCAAAACATATGACGGGAGACAAATCAAGATTCTCAAGTTTGACCCTAAAATCAAAAGGATATGTCACCTATGGAGACAACAATAAAGGAAAGATTCTTGGTATCGGTAAAGTTGGTATGCCTCCCTATACTACTATTGATAATGTGCTATATGTTGAAGGTCTAAAACATAATTTACTAAGTATTAGTCAATTATGTGATAAAGGCTTTAGAGTAAATTTCAATAAAGATTCTTGTTTTGTTGAAGATGTAGCATCACATGAAATCAAACTTGTTGGAAAAAGAATAAATAATATTTTCATGATTTCATTAGATGATTTGTCTTTAAAGCTTAAATGTCTTGTGGTAAACAACAGCAATGATGCATGGTTATGGCATAAAAGAATTGCACACATTCACATGGATCATTTGAATAAATTAATAAAGCATGACCTTGTTGTTGGGTTGCCTAAGATTAAGTTTATTAAAGACAAATTATGTGATGCTTGTCAAAAAGGTAAACAAACAAAAGTTTCTTTCAAACCAAAGCATATAGTCTCAACTTCTAGGCCTCTTCAATTAATTCATATGGATCTTTTTGGTCCTTCAAGAACTAGAAGTTTTGGAGGAAACTATTATGCCTTGGTTATAGTTGATGATTACTCTAGATATACGTGGACTTTATTTCTTGCAAATAAAAGTGATGCTTTTAAAGCTTTCAAGAAGTATGCAAAATTGGTTCAAAATGAAAAATCCTTGAAGATTGTATCTATTAGAAGTGATCATGGTGGAGAGTTTCAAAATACATTTTTTGAAGAGTTTTGTGATGAACATGGAATTTCACACAACTTCTCGGCACCTAGAACACCACAACAAAATGGTGTTGTTGAAAGGAAGAACAGGTCTCTTGAAGAACTTGCAAGAACCATGTTGAGTGAAACAAATTTGCCTAAGTACTTTTGGGCAGATGCGGTAAGTACAGCATGCTATGTAAGTAACCGTGTTTTGGTAAGACCTATCTTAAAGAAAACTCCATATGAACTTTATAAGGGTAGAAAACCCAATATTGCTTATTTTCATATTTTTGGCTGTAAATGTTTTGTTTTGAACAATGGGAAAGATAACCTTGGTAAATTTGATGAAAAATCTGATGAGGGTATCTTTCTTGGTTATTCTCTCACTAGTAAGGCATATAGAATTTTCAATAAAAGAACCCTTACTATTGAAGAATCTGTTCATGTCTCTTTTGATGAAACTAACCCCTCCAAGGAGGAAAAAGTTATTCTTTCTGATGAAGATGATGAAGATAGTTCACCAAAAGAAGTCAACATTGAAGATGAACAGAACAAACAAAACAATGCACACCAAGAAGAAGAAATGCCACAACAAGAGCAAACAAATAATGATCTACCACAAGAATGGAGAATTCATAGAGACCATCCAATTGACAACATCATTGGTGACATAAATAAGGGAGTATCTACTAGACTTAATCTTCAAGATGCATGTTTAAATATGGCTTTTGTTTCACAAATCGAACCTTCTAAAATTGATGAAGCCTTAAGTGATGATCAATGGATTTTAGCCATGCAAGAAGAACTAAATCAATTTGAAAGAAATCATGTTTGGGAATTAGTACCTAGGCCTTTGGATAAACATATCATTGGTACAAAATGGGTTTTCAAAAATAAATTAGATGAAAATGGTATTATTGTAAGAAATAAGGCCAGATTAGTTGCTCAAGGCTATAATCAAGAAGAAGGGATCGATTTTGATGAAACATTTGCACCTGTGGCAAGATTAGAAGCCATAAGATTACTTTTAGCATATGCATGTTCTTTAGATTTTCAATTATATCAAATGGATGTCAAAAGTGCATTTTTAAATGGTTATATACATGAAGAAGTTTATGTTAAACAACCTCCAGGTTTTGAAGATTTTAAAAATCCTTCTCATGTATATAAGCTTAAGAAAGCACTTTATGGTCTAAAGCAAGCACCAAGAGCATGGTATGATAGATTAAGCAATTTTCTTTGTGAAAAAGGTTTTGAAAAAGGAAAAGTTGATACTACTCTTTTTATAAAAAGAATTAATCATCATACCTTGCTTGTGCAAATCTATGTTGATGATATCATTTTTGGTGCTACTAATGAATCGTTGTGTAAAGAATTTTCTAACATGATGCAAGGAGAATTTGAAATGTCTATGATGGGAAAACTTAATTACTTCCTTGGTCTACAAATAAAGCAATCAAAGGATGGAATATTCATCAATCAATCAAAATATTGCAAAGAACTTCTTAAAAGATTTGATATGGATAATTGCAAGGAGATTGCAACACCTATGAGTTCTAGCACTTATGTAGATCAAGATGAATCTGGTAAGCCAATAGACATTACAAAATATAGAGGTATGATTGGCTCTCTCCTTTATCTTACTGCAAGTAGACCAGATATTATGTTTAGTGTTTGTTTATGTGCTAGATTTCAATCTTGTCCAAAAGAATCTCATCTCTCTTCTGTTAAAAGAATTATGAAATATTTAAAAGGCACTCCCAATGTTGGTTTGTGGTATCCCAAAGGGAGTCTATGTGAATTGGTTGGTTATTCTGATTCTGATTATGCTGGATGTAAGACTGATAGAAAAAGTACTAGTGGTACATGTCACATTTTGGGAAATGCATTAGTTTCTTGGTCTTGTAAAAAGCAAGCTTGTGTAGCCTTGAGTACTGCAGAAGCAGAATATATTGCTGCAGGAAATTGTTGTGCACAAGTTCTTTGGTTGAAACAACAATTACGTGATTTTGGTTTAAATTTAGAATGCATTCCCTTAAGATGTGACAACACCAGTGCAATTAATTTAACTAAAAATCCAGTCATGCATTCCAGGACCAAACACATAGACATTAGACATCATTTCCTAAGAGATCATGTTCTCAAAGGAGATGTTGAAGTTACTTTTGTGGATACTCATTCTCAATTAGCGGATATTTTTACAAAACCTTTGGCAAAAGAACAATTTTTTAAAATAAGAAGAGAATTGGGAATCTTGGATGAGAATGATATTTAACATATGTACATGCAAAAAATGTTATTTTTATTTTAGGTGTCTATTTCTTCAAATTATATGATTTTTTATATATAGGATTATATGCATTTTTATGATAATATGTTGTTATATGTGAACAAATGTATTGATTTCTATGATAATATGTTGTTATATGTGTTAAACATATTTATTTTTAAGTTTTTTTTTGAAATAGAAATCATTGTATTTTAAATATTTATCTCATATGATATGTGCAAAATAATGTGAAGGATTGAATATTCATTGTGAAGAAGATAAGTTATTTTTATATAAAATTTATTATTTCTCTTATATTTCGACCCTTTGGATTTTATCCTTTCTTTCTTCTTTTTGATGATGTCAAAAGGGGGAGAAAGTGTATGTTTGTGTTTTGTGCTTAAATTGTTTCAGGTTATCCAATTGCAAAACAAAGGGGGAGATATACAAGATAGGGGGAGTTTCGTTGAGCAAACATTGTCAAAAGGATATAGTTTGTCATCATCAAAAAGGGGGAGATTGTGAAGAAGATTTCCTTCCTTGTGACTTGGCTGGGTTTTGATGATTACAAGACTACATCACAAAAAGAAGAAAGCTTATGGAGGCTCATGGATCAAGATGATGAACAAGCTTAAGGACTTAGGGTTTTAAATTATAATCATTGTAAGTATGGTCCTTATCTTTTAATCTATCATTCTTAGCATTGTTTATATCTTAGAATGCTCAGAAAATAATTACAAACATTTTTTCTAAGACTCCATATGAAGCAATGCATAAAGCTCTCATGAAAATTAATCACACACTCACAATGATTTTTATTTAAATGTGATTTTACATGAAAATATTTTTTGCATGAAAAGCCTTAATTTATTTTTGGAAAATTGCATATTTTTTTTGTAAAGGGCAACGTCTATTTTTTGGTTTGGAATATGCTATTCTACATTTCAAAAAAAGAAAAATGGCAACGGCTTTTTTATTTAATTGAAATGGCCAGCCATCATGTTTCATAATGGCATATAATTTTTCATGGCAATATTGATTAGTTTGACAAACGGGTGTTTTTATTAAGTGTCAAACTACTAGTTTTTGTAATTTGTTTGTCAACACCCATATTTGGTTTAAACGCATTTCATACTCATTTTTATGAATAGGTGCCATTTCAAATATGTGTCTATTCATTGGTAACCATATTTCAAAAAATAGTATTGCTTCATAAACATCTTTTTAACCTCTATAAATTCAATTGAGAATCAAAACAATTTAGATACACACAACAATTTTCAAACTCTCAATTGTGAAATTCAATATCACTTGCACTTGCATTCAAATTCCCATTCTTGGAAATACTTTGTTCTTTCTTTTTCATTCATAAAGAAAAGTTTTCTGAGCACTAAGTTATAATCTGTTAAAGTGATATTGAGAAAGATAACAGCCATACAATTTATTATTCTTCAAAAACCATTGTTGTGAATTCTTGCCATAGTTTTGGTGAGAATTGTTGAAAGATAGTGGGGTGCTATCTTGTGTATGTTAGAAAGATTGTTAGGGGGTCTTGGGGAGAGATTGCTTGTAACAAAGATTCTAACATAGTGAATTCCTCACAGGGTTGTGGGGGAGTGGAGTACCAGTAGGGGAACCACTATAAATTCCTTGTGTCCATCTTCTTCTTCCCTACACTCTTTATTTTTCCAAGCATTCGTTCATACATTCATACAAAATTCCGGAAAAATTTACAAGAACACAATAAACCAGAAAAATTATCCATTAAAAGTCATACAACCTAATTCACCCCCCCTCTTAGGTTGCACTCTGAAATTACATAGCAGGCACAATGGTAGGGGAGAAGTGCTGCCCAAGGTCAGCAACTAGCTGAGTTACTTGCTTGATTTTGCTTCTTCTTCCTTTCTCTTCTTACTTTGCAATTGGCCCATGCTTTCTCTTCTTTCTTTGTTGAATCCAGCATTAAACATAATAATAATAGATGATAATAATAATAGATGATGACAGGAATAATAATAAAAGAAAGGTAAATCAGAAAATCAAAACCTGCCAAATTCGCAGATTTCGCAGAGCGATTAGATCATTGCTCTGCGAAATTCATCGCAACGTTCGCAGAGTGATCCCAACATCGCTTTGCGAAATCCTCTTTTCTTTTTTTTTTCAATTTAAAAGGGAGAAAAATAAAAGTTGACTTTTTTGTTGACCTTGACTTTCTGCTTTTTTTTTGTTGACTCTTTTTTTCTTTTTTTGAAAAGGCTTGGGACAAAATTAGGGTACAATAGTGAGTACAAAGGTCACCAACCTTCGGTGCACCTGTTCTTTACCATGGTCTGAGTCCAACGGAAGTACAAAAAGGGGCCTCAAGGTTGGGTATCCCTTCACCAAAAGAAGAAACTATTTGAGAACTGTGTGGATTCCCTGAAGTCATAGAAACACAAGTATGTGTTGCTCCATCCCGTGAACAAGCGCGCCCACAAATGTATCTTCCGTGTTCCTATCGATTATCCAGAGGAGTGCCCGGATTCTGAGAGTCTGGATTCCAAGGCTACCCAAGACTCGAGCTTCGTCGCGGTTTGGAGAGAGCACAATCGAAGCCAAGCTTGTGGCGATGGGTCCTTTAGTACGTCCGCTAGTCCAGACCTCGTTGAGCACACACCTCTTTTTTTTCCACTTTTGAAGTGAAGAACATCAAGATTCCTCCCCGACCGGGTACACTTATAGTATGGACGCCAGACTTACTCCTTCGGAGGTGCAGCTGAAGTTTGACTTGGAGGAATTTGTATCCTCGTTCGAGTTGGAACAAATTCAAGATCCCATCTATCCGGACGATGTAAGAAAAACGATTGGCAAGGCCCGGTACATGGACAATAGGATGGTCATCCACGGCAAGGACGCCGCCCATCGAAAGAAAATATTTGGTAAGAATCGGGTGTGTGCTAGGGGCCGCCATTTGCTCTTCGCTGTTGCCCTTATTTCTTTCCCTTCAATTGCTCGTCTGCTTACTGTCTGTTTTTCCTTTACGCAGAATCCATGGTCACTTTGGAGACGCTAAAGGCCATGAAAGAGGAGATGAGCACTCCCGCTGTCACCGGATGGGTGCGTTCTTTGGAAAAGCAACCCAACCCTCAAGAGGGTATCATTCCTCTCGAGCTTGCCAAAGCCCTTGCTAAAAAAGGAACGGAGTCTGCGAAGGAGGCTGACCCTTTGGGAGCTGAAACGGGTGGCGCTCCGGTTGCTGTGGAGGGAAGTTCGAGCCATCCTTCGAATGCCGGAAAGAAGTCTTCCAAGAGTTCTCAACACCGTGCTAAGTTTATTCTCTACCAGGCATCAGAGCTGGAGAAGGTCCAAAAGAGGGACGCCCCTAATGGCGATGGAGGAGAGAGGGATGGCGACCGGGAGCCTTCTAAAAATCTCAAGGGTCCTGCCATCCTGGTTAACATGGAGATGGTTGGCGGTAGCTCGAATGTCGTTGCTCAGGCTGCTTCAACGGTGCTCGTAGCTGGGGTCAGTCAGAGGCCTGCGTTCCAACTCCTCGACATCTACAAAGGTTACCTCCCAGTCTCGCGAAGAGTTTGCGGACGCCCTTGTATCGGAAGACCGAGATTTCTTCGACAACTTGTATGTTCCCTCTTGGCGGAAGCTGGTGTCGGATGGTGCCATGAGTGCTTATAAATTGGCGGGTCTGTGTACTCTTATGGCTACTTATGACATCGCCCCCTGCCTGTATCCGAGGCGCCGAGTGGAATTCAAAAATAGTTTTAAGGCTCTGGATGAAGCCAAGAAGAAGGTAGGCGAGCTCGAGAAGGCCCACGAGGAAACTCTTAGGAGGCTGAAGGAGGGTACCGCGAAAGAACTCCAGCAGGTTAAGGAGTTGGCCGCCAAAGAGGCTGAGGATGCCAAGGAAGCCAGAGAGAAGGTTAAACAATCTATGGCTTCTGCTAAGGACAAGGTGGGAGATATGACGGTGGGGTTCATGTGATGGAACACTAAGTGTGACTTAATCATGAGATTACATTAACAGAAAGAACACTATTCTTAAAAGTATCTATAGTCAAACTTTAATATAAATCGGGATAATAATAAAGCGTGGAGACTATTATGTATGTAGACTGATGACCACATCTCATGGGTCATGAATATGAGATATTAGGTCTATACATATGTATAAGTATTAGGAGTAATATTTATACTGGATTCACCCACCGTGAGAATACTACATAGTATGTAATGAAATCATCATAAGTTATTCTCATAATGATAATGGTGTATACCACTCTTAGACCTGAAACCACTATGATCCCTAGATGTGGACTCAACTGTTTTATTGCCATTCAAACGTTATCTATAACAAGATAACCATAACGTTGGTTAATGGGCACTTGATAAATCATGCTAAGGGACATGCATGTCCTAGATGGGATTTGTCCCTCCTTCATAAAAGGAGATATATCTTTAGGCCTCTTGATGAAATATGACTGTAAAATGCATGGCTATGCCGAATTAATTCAATATGAGATATTGGACTTATTTGTTATTCAATATATTTTGGGATCAAGAAATATAAATATTGAGCTATACAAGGGTGACACAATCTATGCCTTGTGTTCAATATAGATATGAGGACAAAGGAGTAATTGTACACATAAACATTATCATGGAAAAAGGTTTCGTCAGATCACTTGACATTCTTGTTACTTGGGTAGCAGTGATGTGTTGCTAGATACCGCTCACTGTTTATAATATTAAATATAAGATTTACTATTATTGCCAACGTTACAAGAGCGTATAGGGTCACACACAATAGAACAGTCAAAAGGAGAAATATAAGTAAGACTTATAAGATGGGGTGCATTTAGCAAATGTCGCTAATCAGTTAGCGAAGGCTGATTGGTTAATGGGCTTACAGAAGCCCAATAGTGATTACTTGACTTGCAGAGCACACAAGTAGTTCTATAAATAGAACTCTTGTGCTGAAGTCAGAATTACACTTTTGAGAAACCCTAAAGGCGAAAAACAAACCCTAGTTTTCTCTTAACCTCTGATTGATTGGCTAGCACCGGGAACCAGAGGAGAACTGTTCGTGTGGACGAGTAGAGGCTTTTCTTTGTTGCTTGGCTGTGATCAAAACTTTTTCTGCACTTCAAGAGGTAACAATGCCATCACTGATTCATGTCAAATTCGTAATGATCTAAGGAAAGAAAATCAAAAATTTTAATTTCCGCTGCTTTAATAATGTCGATTTTCCTTCATTAAGGACACACTTAAGAGACTTCTAGTTGCTCAAGGTTTCACCAAGAGACTTATACGCTCAAGCTTCACAAGCTGAGAATTCTAATTTGTTCTATACTTGATATAACAATTGGTAGTGTAATGAACAAATGGATAAACTCTCTTATAACTCTAGGATTTCTAAGATATAAACTTTGATACAAAAATCCTAAGTGTTTGCGCTATTAGATTTGACAGAGTAATGACACAGTAGAATAGTAGAGTCTTGTTATTATGTATGTGATGTAATACGGTTTTGACTTAATTGCTTACGTGTTTTTCTCATTTATTTTATACTATTACATGTTCTCGAAACTTACCCCTTCATCTTAGTGTTTGCTAGCTTGGCCCTGCGGTTGTGAAATCGCAGTGTAAATCCATGTTTACGAGTCTTAAAGTTCAAGTGTGGGAATCTCCGCTCTGATACTGACACTAGGAAAGGGATATACTTATTTATTTACTTTTGTACAAGGGAAATCATTTTCTATGATGTAAAAGAAATTATTCTCAAAATCGAAGTATTTGATGTTAATATTATTTTAATTTTTAAGGAAGTGAAATGTGGATTATTTTGTTACGAGTCAATGTGGTATCCTAAACCTTGTGAAATGATTTTTAGTTTCAAGAAAAGTTTCTATTTTTAATTTTCCGCTGCAAACCAACTCTTTAATTTTTTTTTTTATAAATAGTATTAGTATTTATTTTGGGGTTTAGGGTGTCACATATGACATGGAGTTGGGTGGGGGATAAGTGGGTGTGGGATTTTAGATAAAAGAGAGGCATGTTTGTTTGGGAGGAGGAGTTGGTGGCCAATTTTGATCGCGATCATGGATGGTGTTAATCTCTCCCTTAGAGGGGATTCGTGGTGGTGAAAGTATGATTCCAGTGGTTTTTAATTAGTTAGCTCGACTTATTTGGTGCTTTCAGGAGCTTAGTTGGGGTAGGAACCCGTTTCGAGGAGGAGGAGGTCAAGCTTTTAGCTATGGTTTGGAAAATTGGGCACCCTCTAAGGTTATTGTTATTTGTCTTGGAAGTTTATTCAAAACAGGATTCCAACCCGCGAGAATCTATTTGGAGGTAGGGTTATTGTTGATCTTCATGGCACCTTGTGTGTGTAATAAATTTGTCCTTTAAGTTTTTTTCGTATCTTTTGTCTTTTAAATTATTTAATTGTAACAAGTTGATCATTTAAGTTTTTTTCGTATTACTTAGGTTCTTTAAATTATTTAACCATAACAATTTGAAAGATTTCATATCTTAGAAATTTAAGTAATTCGGCGTTTAAAGATTAAAATTAAATAACTTATAAGACTTAAATGGTATGAAAAAAAACTTAAGGATCAACTTGTTACAATTAAATGAACAACTTATTATAATTAAATAACTTAAAGATCTCTGATTTAATTTAGCCTATAATAAAATTTTTGCCATTAACAAAAAAACTTTCCTGGAAAAGCCTATTTAGATCGCGGCCAAGTCGGTGATAATCATTTATTTGTACTTCATGAAAGTCTTGGCAAATTGTTCTTAGTAAATAATAGTTGGTTCAATTATATGAGCGAGCCCTTTTCTATTTATGCCACCATACTTAGTAATAAAATGATAATTTTGAAAGTCACTTATTTTTTATTGCCAAGTAATCTAGCAGTTGGGCTCACACATCTTAAATATGAAGAAGGATAATTCATGATTCAAATATCAATTTTTACATATTATTGTCTTTACAACTACTAATTGAACTATACCCTTAAAGGGAATACATGATTTTGAGTTGTTTTTTATTTTGAATTATACCCTTAAACAAATTTGTCTATACTATAATAATGATATATTGTTGATGTCATAAAGAAAATATAAGAATCTATATTATATTTTTTTAAGGAAAGAATCTATATTAAATTTGTTATATTGTTAGTGTCATTGAAAAAGATAAGTATAGTTTATTACTATATGAAAGTGCAAAATATTTATATATATAATTTTAATCAAAATCAAAATTTCATAAAAAATATTTATACGCATTAACGTAGTAAAAAGAGCAAAGAAACTTATATAGTGGTCATTTGAATGCTAGTTTATATAATATTATTGTGTGTTATAGAAGATGGTTGAGATGTCATTCATCTATACTTTTCTTTGAAAGAATTAATCTATACTATATATACACAAAATACATGACCTTGTGCTGGGTTTTTCTTTTCAATTTTATCCTTCATTTAAAGTATTTAATTTACTATTTTATCCTTTTTTTATAACAATATTTAAATTATTAGTTAAAAAATAGTTAAATCTCATTAAAATGCTCTACTACAATATAAAAAATATTATCTTAAAAATATATAAAGAAAATAGGAGATTTTGGGTTGAATTTTTCATTATTCCAGTTATACCTTTAAACAAATTTTCCGTTTTTTTTACAAATTTTCTTATAATAATGTTATATTGTTGGTGTCATTGAAAATAATAAGAGTTTATATTATATTTATAATATTGTTGTATAATTGAAAAAGATAAACATGATTTGTCACAATAAGTCACAGACATCTATACATATAATTTTAATCAAAATTTAAATTTTATAAAAAAATTATCTATAATTTACACTCATTGGTGCAAGAAAAATAATAGATAAGAGGTAACAAGTGCTCATCAACCACTAGTGTAATATCATGTTTTTTCGCTCTAATTTTTTCTTTAAAAGAAATTATAGGCACAAACAAAAAGCATTTCAAGCCATGTGAAATGGACGTTCAAGATGTGCGTCTCTAAGATCCATCTTTATCCCAATCCGCACTTTTTCACTTTATGTTTGGGTTGAAGAATAATTCCACTTCGCTTTAAGTATATCTATAAAAATGTCAAAACATAGAGAAGCAATAATGTTGAGTTGTTGTTCCTAAAAATTGCCAAATAATGAAACAAATATATAAGGAATAAACAAAACTGAACCATATAAGGACCGAAAAAAGTAGTATTCTCTTATGGTTGGATACACAAAAATGGTATACTCTTGAGGATATATTTCTATCTATTCATTGGCTTGCTCATCAACTTCACGATCCACTCTCACAATTTCATCCTAGCTTAGGATTCTTTGCTTTTTGTGACATCTTCCACTGATAGTATAAACATGATCAAGATGATGAGGAGGATGATGCAATTGAATTAATTTTAGCATCAAGGTTTCCTTCCACTTTAAGTATCTATTTCTTACTTGCTATTGGCTTGCTTTGGTTAGAGGGTATCTTCCATTCACAAAAAGGCTCCTTTTTGGACTCTATGATACAAATGTTGTGAAACCATTCAAAGTCATGCAATTGATATGTGTAGAACAAAGCAATACGCCACATTATTGACCCTGAACGAATAATCAGAGCATGACTACTATAGAAGTTCGTTTATGACACTACTAGAGAACAAAGTTTTTAATTAGTTGGAAATGACTTTTCACATCGGGTGGCAACCGATGTAAGGTAACTTGATGTGGTATGTACACATCCTTTCACATCGGGTTTGAACTGTTGTGAAAACTTATTTTTTACATCAGGTCTATATTCCACTGTTGTAATAGACGCACTTTAAAATTTGACAGCAGGGTTTACACATCAGTTATAAGGTAGACACTGAAGTAAAATATGTATGTTTCACATCAGTTCTCAAATCCACTGTTGCGAAATCAATGTTTCTTTTTATAAAAAATTTGCTTAATAAATAAGCTTGACACATGCTCTTTTCTTTTATATTAAAAATATAAAAACAAATATGGATAATTTTAATGCCAAAAAGGAAGTTATATTATCTAATTTGATATTACATAATCAATCCTCAACTTTCCACATCAATATTCCAAAATATATGAAAAAAAATACATATCAATACAATATAGCTAGGAAGTTAATTATATTAAAGCATGCAATATCAACATTAAGCCATATCACATCTTTGGGTAGAATATTTTTTTAAGAAAAAATTCAACAACAGAATAATCATTATATATATGCCACCATAAAGCATAGCCACAACATCTCAGCCACAAGCACCGGCCACCATAAAGCATAGACCTCACTTAGCACTAGTTTGGCTGTTCAAGTCAGGCCAGCTCGTCCTCATCTACACAGGTTTGACTGTTCAATTTAGGTCAGCTCAGCTCGTCCTCATCTACACTAGTTTGATTGTTCAAGTCAGGCCAACTCAGCTCGTCCTGATCTTCACTTTGCTTGACTGTTTAGGTTAGGTCAGCTCAGCTCAGCTCGTCCTCATCTACAATGGTTTGACTGTTTAAGTCAGGCCAGCTCAGCTTGTCCTCATCTACACTAGTTTTACTGTTCAAGTCAGGCCAACTTAGCTCGTCCTCATCTTCACTGACTTGACTGTTCAGGTCAGACCAGCTCAGCTTGTCATCATCAACACTAGTTTGACTGTTCAGGTCAGGCCAGCTCAGCTCCTTCAGGTCAGGTCATTATTAGTTCTGTTCGCCTAAGCTACTCTTCACTAACCACAACTACTTCATCTATAAGTTTTCTACCTTCAGTAAAAGCAGTTTGATAACTGTCCTTAGAAGACCAACCCAATAAAAAGATGGGGCAAAAGTCGCAATAACTTATAAGAAAATAATTTTAACAATTTTTCATATTTTTTTTCTTAGTTAGTTCAACTATGGTTAAATCAATTGAACCATTTGAAACGGCCGGTTTGATCTCAGATACGATTGTTAAAATATAATGATATATATATATATATATATATATATATATATATATATATATATATATATATATATATATATATATAGATTCTAATTCCTATGTATCTTCTCTCTCATATTTACTGCATCGATCCAATCAATAAAATGTGATCCAAAATATGGAGTTACGCTCCTTTATGTATTCTTTTCCCTTTACATATGTCAACTATGTTAAGAGGAATGAATGACCAAGATTTCATGCTATTTGAAGCAAAATAGGTACGTGGAATGTTCCCAAATTATTCACTTTTCATTTAATTTATACCAGGTGGTCCTTAAGTATAGAGACAAAGGGAATCAAGCAAGTTTGTATAGGTCAGGGAAATGTAGCAGCTTAGGTTTGCAAAAGATGAAGAAAACTCAAAAAGCAAGACCTATTTATCTCAACGGAAATGGTACATGGAGATCATACATTTACAAAAATATATTTTGACACTGATTTTGAAACCAAATACGAAGACATATATACTGTTCACCAAATTTATAATTATATTGTAAACGGTGCATATGGAATTTAATTTTTTTTAGAAAAAAAATAAAGTTTTCTTAAGATATAGAGAGATATTTTTAATCACTTAAAATACTTCATTAACCACTAAAATGTATACGATGAACCACTCATTCATATATTTTGTTATCTATTTAGAGTACCTATACTAAAATATAAGGAATTAACCACTTATTTAACATACTTGTAAAAGGAATGAAAGAAAAAGATGTACTCTAAGTGGTTAATTATTTGCATTTTAGTGGTTAAGAAAGTACTATAAGCGGTTAATGAGAATTTTTTTTTTGAACAAGCTAAAAAAGAATATGTTAAATAATTGTTTAATAGTATACATTTTAGTGGTTAAGAAAGCACTATAAGCTGTTAATGACACAAATTCTTGTTTTTTTTTGAAGGAAATGACACAGTTCTTATTTGTGCTACAAAAATATCCCTATATTATCGTATGAAAAAAAAATTTAAAAAAAAATTGAAATTTTTTATCAATGCTGACAAACCTTCAGCACACAGAATGAATAAGTAAGGTGATTAACAGATCACCTTGCCTAAGACCCCGTCCTGGTATAATAGGACCCACCATCTCTTTGTTCACAATGACCGAGTAGTCGACTGATTCTACACGCATCATGATCCATCCAATCCACTTCTCTAAGAACCCCATTTTACTCATACATCTTTGAGGTAAGACCAGTCAATCCTGTCATAAGCTTTGATAATGTCTAGTTTCAACGCAACACTTTTTTCATTGCCTCTCTTCTTTGTCTTCATATAGTGAACCAGGTCAATGGCAACTAATGCATTATCTAGAATGGATCTACCAGGCACAAAAGCTGATTGAGAATCGGCAACGCATTTGTGTAATACTTTCTTCAAACGATTCGCAAGAACTTTTGATACTAGCTTGTAGAGAACATTACATAATGTTATGGGTCTCCAATATTTCATAGTTTTTTGTTCCGTACCTTTTGGGATTAGGGCTATATTTGTGGAGTTCAAGGATGGAGGAAATTGCCTTTCATTCAACCATTGACAACATTCATCATAAATATCTTCTCTACACACGGACCAAAAGTGTTGATAGAACCCAGGATTGAAACCATCTGACCTTGGACATTTGTCAGGTTGCATAGAGAACATTGCTTCTTTAAACTCTTCAATACATAACAGAGTTGTTAACTGATCATTATCTTCGGTATCAATGACCTGATTTAACAGATTAACGACTGGAGAACGGACACTTTCTTTTCCTTCAAACAGTTCTTCAAAGTAATTCTTTGCTATGGAGCGCATCCCCCTGTCATTTGTTATACGAATTCCTTCATTAGTTTCAAGAGAAAGTATCTGATTGACTTTCTTCCTAGAAGTGGCTGCAGCATGAAAGAACTTTGTATTCAAGTCTCCATCCTGATACCAGTGTGTTTTTGCTCTCTGTGTCCAGTATATATCATCCTGAACAAGCAAATGATTAAGTTTTCTCCTCAAGTTTTCGAACTGGACTTCATCCTGCATTCCACTAGGACCGCAGCTTCTTCCTAACTGTTTCCGACATTCTTCAATGTCAACCCGAAGTTTGTTGCAATGAGTTTTACTCCAATGCGTTAGATCTTTTGCACACGTTGATAATTTATTCATGACACTGCTACCCGCACTCCCGAGCCAGCTTATGTGAACCACCTCATTCAAACCTTCTTCAATTCTCCAAGCATTCTCAAATTTAAAGGATCTTTTGATTCTATGTGGTTGTTCCACCGATGTTCAATCCAACAAAATAGGAAAGTGATCAGAGGACGGAGCAACAAGATTTTCCAATTTAGCATTGGGAAACATCTGCATCCAATTATCATTAGCTAGTGCCCTATCTAATTTCTCTTCAACAGCGCAAGGAGTACCCAAACTTTTGAACCAAGTGAATGGATACCGGCCTTCCATATGAACATCAACGAGGCCAGCATCTTGAACAGCTTGTCTGAAACCCCTAATCAACCAATTGGGTCGGATAGCTCTTCCTTTTTTCTCTTCAGCATGTAAAATATCATTAAAATCTCCCATCAGACACCATGATAATTAACTTGTCTAGCAAGACTGCGTATAAAATTCCATGAGTCTCTTCTTCTACTAACTTCCGGATACCCATAAAAACCTGTGAAAATCCAAGCACCATCATTTCCTTCTTCAATTTTAGCACTAATATAATCATAATTTACATCAACTAAAATAATCATAATTTTTTTTATAGGCTAGTTCTTATTGTTAAGTGATTTTTCCATCACAAAGGCTAATAGATTGTGCTTTTTTATGAGTAGATTGTGTTTGATTTTATGTAATTAATATATGAAGCTTATTCCTTTATCTTATCTTGTATCTCTCTATCCGTTCCATTTTCATTGGATGTAATCCAAGGTTTATTTTCTCTATTTACTTCTTTTCAAACACAGATTACAAAGAGTGTAATTGGAGTGTAATAAAGAGTGGCATCAAACAAACATTTCAAAACTTTAATTATGACAGTTAGCTATTAGAATGCAGGATCAAAACTAAACAAATACAAGAAAGAGATGAACTACATATACAAACAAAAAAGAGAGAATTTTAGCACTTTGTTTCTATTTGCAGAAAGAAAACTCCACAAAAAGGATATTAAATGAAGCACTCATCAATCAATATATTCTTATCCCATTTTACACTATTCAAAAGCTAATATAAAAGTTCCTTTCTACTTGCTATGAAAAGATGAAAAAGTTCATTTATATGCAGAAAGAAAGTAGAGATGAAAATGAACCCTTGTTCCAATTTCACAAATACTTCTATATAAAGGACAATAGAAAACTACATTGAAATTGCACCTCTCATTCCCAAAACACCTATTAACCTTTCTTACTAGTTTAAAACCCTATATAAAAACACCATCAAATCAACATGAACAATATTTACCTTCGAGTTGAAATGGAGCAGTCTCAGAAAAAGAGGAAATCTTGTGATGAAGTCTCTACAAACTTGAAGACTTCAAGAACAAGATTATGCAGCAACAAAAACGAAGAGCGAAACAACAACAACAACAACAACAACAACCAAAACAATGACAACAAGGGATCAGTGTCTACAACACTGAAACTTTACGATGATCCGTGGAAGATCAAGAAGACGCTAACCGAGAGTGATCTAGGAATCTTGAGCAGACTCTTGTTGGCTTCAGATTTGGTGAAGAAACAGATTTTACCTATGTTGGATGTCGATGACGCAAGAGCTGCAGAAACCGAGGAAGGTTCCCCGGTTAATGTTTGGGACATGGAAACAAATTCCAGGCATGAACTTGTTCTAAAGCGATGGTCTTCATCCAAGAGCTATGTTCTTATTGGTAAGTGGAACCAAGATTTTGTTAGAAGAAGAGAGCTTAGGAAAGGAGATGAAATTGGATTTCAATGGGATCCTTTTAACCGCGCTTTCAATTTCTGTGTTCTTAAACGGGCTATACCGCCATAATAATCAATTAATTTATCAGTTTTCTAAATATATATACCTTAATTATGTATACATACATATGACAATGTTGCAATAATTTGAAAAATTAAGACTTACTATTTGTAATAAACATGCTATGTATCTTATATAGATGTTCTTTTACCCTTCCAAGATCTGTACAAACATACATACATATAAGAAATGCTTAGAGCAAGAGCAGCTTTTATGTGAGGATATTAGAACACAAACCGGTAGTCCTTTAAAATTTAGATATGTGAGGAATCCAAAAATGATGTCAGTTTGGTTGTTTTGGTTGTTCCTTAGTTAAAGTTCGAAAGGACAAAAAAAAAAAATAGTTCCACTTGGTTGAAGTCCCTTTGTGAGAATTGTTTGGTTGTGTTTCCTTCAATTTCGTTCTTCTCATGTTTTCCGATTTGAATATCAGTATAAGTTGCTTATTCCAATTGATAGATGAAACTCACTCACTGTTCAGAACTTTTGTGTGATGCGTTGATCAATCTGTATAGCTTATTGGCATAGTAGCATGGTTGTGTATTTGTTGGGTTTCTTTGTGGTTTGATTGATTCGTACTTGCTTTGAAAAAAAAATAAGATAATCAGATTAGTTGAGTGGTGGATTGATAATGCCAATTGGTGGATCTATTCAATTCTTTGGTTGCTTTTTGCATCGTTGTTGGCAGAGGCGGATCTAGACATTTGGTACATGGGGGGCTAAAATTTTAAAGAAAAAAATAATGCAAACTATATTAAAAATAAGAAACAACATTGTTTGATACAATACATTACAATGAAAATCGTCTCCTATCCATTTCTTGAAAATGAGTTAAAATGACATCATTTTTAACTGTTAAAATAACATCTCTTTCTATATAAGTTACAAGACGGTATTTAGCCACTGATCACCCATTTTGTTACATAGCTGACTCTTTACAACTTTAATAGCTGAAAAAACATGTTCAACACTTACAGTTGTTACCGGCAAGAGCAAAACCAACTTTAAAAGCTTATAAATCATAACAAATGTATTGCACTTATTTGTTTCTACAAGTTTTGCACAAAGATCTGAAAGCCTTTTTAACTTAGCAAATTTTGGGTCAGATTGAACATCTATAACATAATTCCTAAGTTGATGGCGTAACGCCACTTCCAGCACATCTATAAAATCATCTAGATAAAACCCAGTCATTCTCAATAATTTATTCACATCAAAAACTGCAAATGACTTTGCGGGACTCAAAAATAAAACACATTGTAAGAGTTCTGAAAGGTTGTTGACTTGTTGTTCTTATTTTTAACATATTGTGTTTTATTTATATATATATATAAAAAAAAAAAGAAGTTGGATGTGTGGCTTTAGCCACACATAGCCATTGAATGGCTCCACCCCTGGTTGTTGGTATATTTGATGATTCATCTCTTTGATCGATTCTTCTTTGAGTTTTGTGTTTGGGTCACTCTCCCTATTTTGGTTTATTTGTTTGAGTTTCTCTATTTATGGGTTGTTTGAGTCTTAGGGTGTTTTTGTGGGTAAGACATGTAGATTGTCACCTTGTTTTTCTTGTTCGTGGAAGAATAATAATATATGTGTACTGGATGTGAGTACAATATAGGAAAACTAGGGTTTTCAGAGTCTATTTCGGTCATGCCTTGGGAATGATCCCAAGGTTACTATTTGTAGCCTCAATTTGGGCCTACCCGGTCATGGTTTTGGGCCCAAATCATAAAGGGCCAAAACCATGACTAGGGCACCCTCATAAGCTACTGAGGGCGCCTCCAGAGGGTATCCCTTAAGGGAGTTTCCTAAGGTTAAGTATGACTGTCAGATGGGCTCTGTGCCCTTCTGGGAGGGCACCCAGCCTTATTCTAAGGGTTTAAGCCCTTGCTTTTAGGGCATCAAGGCCTAAATGGTAAGATCTACGGTTCACAGCCCAACAAGCACGAGCTTTGGAATAAGGCGAAGTGATTAAACTGTTGCCGGGGAATTTGTCTATTACCCTTGTCCAGCGAATGAGACTTACTGGTCATGAAGCTGTGTGAAAAACTTTGAATTGCGGGGTGTATAAGATATTAGAAGTTTTGTGGGTGCTAGCCCAACATGGGTGTGAAGGTGAGAAAAACACAAGAAGCGGGGGGGGGGGGGGGGGGGGGGGGGGGGGTTGAATTGTGTTTTCTTTTTCTTTTCTATCTCAAAACTTAGTGATAGTTCAGAATCTTTTATTGATCAGATTCTGATGCTCTGTTTCAAAGTTGTTTTGCAGCGGATAAAGTAAATGAGAGAGAGAGAGAGACACAAACAATTTATCCTGGTTCCTTCCACAACCCGGAAGTAGTCCAGTGCCCTTGTTACTAATAAGAGATTTTTCACTATAATCACAAAGATTACAATTGCTCAAGCACACAGCTATGAGACTTCCTTGCTCAAACACACATGTCATACCGCAATTTTTGACCTAAAATCCTTTTTCGCTCGTCTTTTTGGTTCGGATTCTTTCGTCGCTTCAGACGAAATTTCGGCAGGGAGGTATTTTAAAATACCTCATTTTTGGTTCTGAAGGCGACAATTTTTTTTTTTTATTATTTGATTTTTTACTTATATTTTTTATTATTATTATCTTTATTATTTTCCTTTTTTATTTTACATTTTATCTTCGGATTTTTTTTATTTTATTTTATTATTTTATTTTCAAAAAAGACTTGACTGTTTGTTTTGATGAGTTTTGTAACGACCCTATTTTCGTATATTATATTTTTATATATTTTATTTTATGGTTTTGCATTTAAATATATTTTCTAGTAATCAAGAAATATTTATTTAGCGCGAGAGTAAGTTTGTAACCGAGTTTTTAAGGTTTTGGGCCAAGAGGATGAATAGTATTGGGCTTTTGGTTTAATGAGTAGTAATGATCCTATGTGGATGAATGTAGTAAGCTTGGATTAAATTGTAAGGCTAGGATGAGTCCTTGTGAGTTAGTAAGAATGGATGGCCAAGATTGAGTGGATTGGAATATAAGAGATAACACTACAACTTTTTGAAACACTATTCATTTCTTTTTGAGAAGCAAGAAAACGTGAGAAGAAGAGGAGAAGAGCAAGAGAGCTAGGGCAAGTGAGCAAGGGTGGAATCTTGAGTTTAGAATCACCATTCCAAGGTAAGAGAGTTAGTATTGCTTGATTACAAGTGATTGAGAAGGGGAGAATGTCTATTTCTCCATCCCAAACTTCTCCTCACTTTGTCTAGGTTTTGTTAGAGAGTTTTTATGGTTTAAAGCTGTAAATGATTATGTTTTGCTTGATTGAATGCTAAGTGATGTTGTTAGCATGATTTGTTGGAGTTATTGTGTTGGAGTTCATAAGAAAAGTTTTTGGAAAAATAAGGTTTTGAACCCTAATTTCTATGCTTGATGCAATCCTTGTTTGTGATGGTTTATAAATGATGTTTTAGGATGGAAAGTTGTTTTTAACAAGTTCTGGAACATTGGGTAACTTTGAATGGGCTGAAATGGTGGAAAAATCACATTTTTATGACTGTGTACTGATACGGTCGCTTGTAGCGACGGAACCTCGCTTGTAGCGACCAGGCAGGATTATTCCCTGCCTATCCGCGCTTGTAGCGACCACACTGGCGCTTGTAGCGACCAGGCTCGCTTGTAGCGACCGAAGGTTCGCTTGTAGCGACCAAGCAGGATGATTCCCTGCCTATGCTCGCTTGTAGCGACCAAGAGCTCGCTTGTAGCGACCAACCCTGGACAGGCCTTTTTGTTGAGTTGTTCTGGAGGTCCTGGTGCGCGCGGAGATGACCTTTTGCTTCTGTATTTTTATAATACATTTTTGGAAACCTTGCCCACCATTTTAATCCATTCTTAATGTTTTCTTTAAGACTATTTGTTCAAGAAGGTGTTGAGTAAAACCCTAACATGTGCGTGGGTTATCAAAGAGTGTGGGTTTCCCTTTGAAACCCTTATGGGTGAGAGTTTGATATGATTTGATTGGTTTATTTGAGATTGATGAACATGGTCGAGTGATTCATGTGGTGTCTTATGATTTGGCCATGAGAGCCTAGTAGTAGTGTTTGTTATTGTTGTTGATGTTGTGATAATTATCAGAGAGCTGATAAGTAGTTGTGTTAGTAAGTATGGTGATAAGAGTATCATATATTTGCTAAGTGAAACATCATGCATTTCATTATTTGATGATATCCGGAGCGGATATGAAATCCATGAGAGCGTGGTTATCAAGAGAGCTTGATAAGGATATAAGTTTATCCAAAATGATTTGGTACCACATGCATTAGAGAATGCATTTTGAGGCATGCATCTTTTGTGACATTATGTGTGCATAATGGTTGTTATGTGGTAATTGTTATTGATGAGTTTGTGCATTGACAATTACATTGTTGTATTTTAGTTATTGATGAGCCTTTGTGCTTTGTGTTTTGATATGTATAATAATGCGTTATTAATACATGTTTATTGTTTTGTGATACTAACACTCTCTGTTTTGTGTTATGTGCTGGATCATTGGGGATCCAGATTATCAGGCTGACGAGGTTATCGTAGAGGAGTAGCTTTGCTGTTTAGAAGCTGCGTAGTGGTGAGGACATAGCTTAGCTATCCTTACATTTTTGGTACTAGGTGTTGTATCCTAGTTAGAGTCTAGTGCTCTGATATTTGTAACACTATCTTGGGGTATCTGAACTCGTATGTTTGAACGTGGCAATGGTCTTGTTGTAGAATTGCCTCTTTTGAAAATATTATGTATATATTTTTGGTGTAATATATGCATGCTTGATTATAAGCATTTGTTTTGTTGTTTTCCGCTGCTGTGTTTGAAAATTAAATATGTTTTTGATTTCTGATGATGTTTTTATGAAGATGAGTTTTTCTTAATGTTGTAACTTCCTATGGCCTTAACGTTTTCTTTTATTAAAGTTAATAAATCGGCGGTTAAGGGTTAGGGTGTTACAATAGTTGGTATCAGAGCAGGTCGATCCATTGGATCAATTAAGTTTAGTATACCCTTTGTGTAACATGTGTTTTCTTAAACACTTTGTTCTCACTTGTGTTATGTGATGTTTGGTAGTGTGTGGATATGACGCAACGAGCACTTGCTGATGCGATGGAGCGGATGGCGGATGCCATGGCTCAGGATGCTGCTAGTAGGACTGCGGATAGAGCCGCACAACAAGCTAGAGGAGGCGGAGAAGATGAGCTGAGACTCGAGAGGTTTATGAACAACAAACCGCCTATCTTCAAGGGAGGATACGATCCAGATGGAGCGCAGACTTGGTTGGAAGGGATTGAGAGAATTTTTGGAGCTATGCGTTGTCTGGATGCGCATAAGGTGTTGCTAGGAGCGTATGTTCTCCATGATGAAGCTGATCATTGGTGGGGAAACGCTAGTCAGAGGTTGGGAGCTGGTGGAGCTTTGATTACTTGGGCTCGTTTCCGGAGAGAGTTTTTAACCAAGTATTTTCCGGCAGATGAGAGGAACCGTAAGGTGATTGAGTTCATGGAGCTCAAGCAAGGAGTTTATCTGTTTCTGAATATGCGGCCAAGTTTGAAGATTTGTGTCGTTTTGCTCCTCATTACAACACGGTGGAAGCTGAGGAAGACAAGTGTGTGAAGTTTGAAAATGGGCTGAGGCCGGATATCAAGCAGTTGATCGGGTTTAGCGAGATCAGAAATTTTCCTATGTTGGTGAATAAGAGCCGGATATGTGATAAGGATGGTAAGGCTAAGGCTAATTACTACAAAGCTGCAAATGAGAAGAGGGGAAAAGACATGGCTAGAGGTAAACCGTATAGCAAGAGTGGAAAGAAACCAGATGAAGGTGGGAGTAGTGGTAACAAGTTTGGAGGTAATAGAAATTGCTTTTAAGTGTGGACAACCGGGTCATCGTTTCTTTGAATGCCCGAAGAGTGATGGAAAATGTTTCAAGTGTGGTGATCCTAACCACAAAGCTGATCAGTGCAAGAAGGGTATTGTGTGCTTCAACTGCAACGAAGCGGGTCATAAGAGCAACGTGTGTAAGAAGCCTAGAGCGGCTGGAGGAAAGGTGTTTGCCTTAGATGGTGGTGATGCGAAGGCGGACAACTTGATCAGAGGTACATGCTTTATCAATAATACTCCTTTGTCTGCTATTATTGATACGGGTGCTACCCATTCGTTTATTTCTATGGATTGTGTTGAGAGGTTGGGTCTTAAAGTAGAGAATATGATGGGACGCATGGTTATTGAAACGCCTGCGAGTGGTTCTGTATCGACTACTCTAGTTTGTGTTGATTGTTCAGTCATTATGTATGATCGACTCTTTGGTATGGATTTAGTCTGCATTCCGTTGAGCGGAATAGATGTTATCTTTGGTATGAACTGGTTAGAATTTAATCGGGTTCATATCAACTGCGGTGAGAGGACGGTTACATTTCCAAGACCGGAGCCAGAGTTGTGTTCGAAGCTCATGTGTTGTCGAGAGGTGGTAAGATCAGTGAAGGCTCAAGAGGATGTGTTTGCTATGTTTGCTTCGTTGAGAGTGGAAGAGAAGAATGAGGTTGATGCGTTGCCAGTGGTGCGTGATTTCCCAGATGTTTTTCCAGATGACATTTTGGATTTACCACCCGAGAGAGAGGTTGAATTCGCAATTGACATCGTACCTGGCACTAGTCCAATATCTATGGCGCCGTACCGTATGTCAGCTGCTGAACTAGAGAAGTTGAAGGAGCAACTGGAAGAATTGTTAGAGAAGAAGTTTGTAAGACCGAGTGTATCGCCATGGGGTGCGCCGGTTCTGTTGGTGAAGAAGAAAGATGGTAGTATGCGTCTGTGCATCGATTATCGTCAGTTGAATAAAGCAACTATCAAGAACAAGTATCCACTTCCGAGGATAGATGATTTGATGGATCAGTTAGTGGGAGCCTGTGTGTTCAGCAGATTGATTTGAGATCGGGATATCACCAGATAAGAGTTAAGGCGGAGGATATACCGAAGACTGCTTTCAGGACAAGGTATGGTCATTACGAGTACGCCGTTATGCCTTTTGGAGTTACGAATGCACCTGGAGTGTTTATTGGAATATATGAATCGTATATTTCATTCCTTTTTGGATCGATTCGTGGTGGTCTTCATAGACGATATTTTGGTATACTCGAAGACGGAAGAGGAACATGCCGAGCATTTGAGGATTGTGTTGGAAGTGTTGCGCGAGAAGAAGCTTTATGCAAAATTTTCTAAGTGTGAATTTTGGTTGCATGAAGTTAGCTTTTTGGGTCACGTTATTTCAAGTGGTGGTATAGCAGTGGATCCTGCTAAGGTAGAAGCCGTGCAAGATTGGGGAACGCCGGAGTCTGTTACTGAGATCCGAAGTTTTCTTGGTTTGGCCGGTTACTATCGGAGGTTCATTGAAGGATTTTCGAAGTTGGCATTGCCGTTGACACAGTTGACTAGGAAGGGTCAGGCTTTTATTTGGGATGATAAGTGTGAGCAGAGTTTCCAAGAGCTGAAGAGGAGGTTGACATCTGCACCTGTGCTAATTCTGCCAAATCCGAAGGAACCGTTCGTGGTTTATTGTGATGCGTCGAAGATGGGTCTAGGTGGTGTGTTGATGCAGAGGGGACAAGTCGTTGCTTATGCATCAAGACAGCTGAAGATTCATGAGAGGAACTATCCTACACATGATTTGGAGCTAGCTGCTGTTGTGTTTGTTCTCAAGATTTGGAGGCACTACTTGTATGGGTCAAGATTCGAGGTTTTCAGCGATCACAAGAGTCTGAAATACTTGTTTGATCAGAAGGAGCTCAATATGAGGCAAAGAAGATGGTTAGAGTTTCTTAAGGATTATGATTTCGAGTTGAGTTATCATCCGGGTAAGGCTAATGTGGTAGCCGATGCGCTGAGTAGGAAGTCTTTGCATATGTCGTCTCTGATGGCGAAGGAACTAAGATTGATTGAAGAGTTTAGAGACCTCAGTTTGGTTTTTGAAAGGACAACCAGAAGCGTGAAGCTAGGAATGTTGAAGTTGACGAATGATTTTCTTGAAGAGGTTGTGGAGAAGCAAAAGTCTGATGTGAGATTGACGAAGCTTAAGACGCTCATCGAGCAAGGGAAAAAGGTAAACCATTGAGATCGATGAGAAAGGCGTGATGAGGTGTCAAGGAAGGTATGTGTACCTGATGTGCCTGAATTGAAGCGGATGATCTTGGAGGAAGGTCACAGAAGCAACTTAAGTATTCATCCTGGTGTTACTAAGAGTATCACGACCTGCGGAAAATGTTTTTGGTTGGCAAGGGATGAAGAAAGAGATCGCCGAGTTTGTTTTCGCTTGTTTGACTTGTCAGAAGTCCAAGGTGGAGCATCAGAAGCCGTCGGGGCTATTGCAACCTATGTTTATTCCAGAGTGGAAATGGGATAGTATTGCGATGGATTTTGTAAGCGGTTTGCGAAGACGTCGAAAGGTAACAATATGATTTGGGTAGTTGTCGACAGGTTAACAAAGTCTGCTCATTTCATAGCTATCAAGACCGGTATGCTAGTACCAAAGTTGGCTGAGATTTATGTCGAGCAAAATCGTGAGATTGCATGGGATACCGTCAAGTATTGTATCAGATCGAGATCCCCGTTTTACTTCAAGGTTTTGGGGAGTTTGCAAGAGGCGTTGGGGACTAAGTTGCGGATGAGTTCTGCTTATCACCCGCAGACGGTATGGTCAGTCGGACGAGGACAATCCAATCATTGGAGGATTTGTTAAGCATCGTGTATTTTGGAACAAGGAGTGAGTTGGGAAGCTTGCTTACCATTGATTGAGTTTACTTATAACAACAGTTTTCATTCGAGCATTGGTATGGCACCTTTTGAAGCGTTGTATGGGAGGAGATGTAGAACACCTTGTGTTGGTTTGAATCGGGAGAAAGTGTGATGCTTGGACCGGAGATTGTGCAACAACCGACCGAGAAGATCAAGATGATCCAAGAAAGATGAGAGCGTCGCAGAGTCGCCAGAAGAGTTCATGCCGCACAAGAGAAGGAGGATATAGAATTTCAGAAGGAGATCATGTGTTTCTAAGAGTTTACATCGACTACGGGTATTGGAAAGAGCTTGAATCGAAGAAGTTAGCATCGAGGTTCATTGGTCCGTATCAGATTTTGAAGAGGATTGGGAAAGTGGCGTATAGGATTGCGTTGCCGCCGTCGTTGTCAAATCTACATGATGTTTTTCACGTGTCTCAATTAAGGAAATACGTATCGGATCCGTCACATGTGATTGAGTCGGACGAGATACAAGTGAGAGAGAATTTAACGGTTGAAACGGTACCTTTAAGGATTGAAGGACAAGAGATGAAGAGGCTCAGAAATAAAGAGATTTCATCGGTGAAAGTCGTTTGGGGAGGCCCAGCCGGTGAATATGCGACGTGGGAGCTCGAGAGTAAGATGCGGGATTCCTATCCAGAGTTGTTTTCAGGTATTTTCGAGGGCGAAAATTCT
>WNNG01000058.1:0-80790 GCA_018208015.1 Medicago ruthenica | reverse complement strand
TGCTGAACTTTTGCAGAAAACAGAGTGCAGCAGCCATTTTTGAATTTGCTTTCCTTAAAAGCTGGGGAATGTTTGAGTCGGGGAGACAACTGTTCCATTGAGTTGTTCTGACATATCCAGGCATTAAATGCGCACAGTAACAGTTGCTTTCCTTGCCACATCAGACTTCAGAAGCTTCTGGTGAACAGTACTTCAGAAGCACTTCTTCAGACTCAGACTTCAGAAGCAGGTCTTCAGATGTTGACTTTTGTTGACTTCCTTCAGACTCAGACTTCAGAAGCAGTCTTCAGACGCAAGCTTCAGACTCCCCTTCAGAAGCTGATCAGTAGCACCACGTCAGGAGCACTCTTCAGACCCAGTTTTCTTCCAGCTTTGCAACATTGCTTCTAAGCTTTCCTTTCTTGCTCTAAGCTTGTTCTTCCATAACCATTATCAATTTCCAATCATTAAACACATGGTTCTGAAATAACTTGAACAAAGCATTAGCAAATAACCAATTTTCTATTTAACACTTTTGTTATCATCAAAACCACAAAGAGAGATATGTTTATACATAATTTTTCAACAATCTCCCCCTTAATTCAGAAGAGAGTTGTTTAACACATTTTGTTCCAACAGAG
This sequence comes from Medicago ruthenica, assembly GCA_018208015.1. NCBI lineage: Eukaryota > Viridiplantae > Streptophyta > Magnoliopsida > Fabales > Fabaceae > Medicago > Medicago ruthenica. Next base: position 80,170 of record WNNG01000058.1, on the reverse strand, counting down.
ATGAGTCTGAAGTTGTTCCATAGTCTGAAGCATCAGAAGAACATCTGTCAGAAGTAGAAAATCATCCAGAGTCTGAAGAAGCAGAAGTTCATCCAGATCATGTTCCTACTAGTAAAGGGCCATCAATTAGAGTTCAGAAGGATCATCATAGAGACTTAATCATTGGAAGCTTGGATCAAGGAGTCAGAACAAGAAGATCAGACTCAGCTGCTACAGATTCATGTTTTGTGTCAAAATTTGAACCCAAAAATGTGAAAGAAGCTCTCACTGATGAATTTTGGATTGAAGCCATGTAAGATTAGTTGAATCAATTCAAAAGGAGTGAAGTGTGGGATCTTGTTCCAAGACTAGAAGGTTTAAATGTGATTGGAACTAAATGGATTTACAAGAACAAAACAGATGAAACTGGTACTGTGGTCAGAAACAAGGCAAGGTTAGTTGCTCAAGGTTATTCTCAAGTAGAGGGACTTGATTTTGATGAAACCTTTGCACCTGTGGCCAGACTAGAATCCATTAGATTACTGTTGGAAGTATCTTGCATTCTGAAGTTCAAATTGTTTCAGATGGATGTGAAGAGTGCATTTCTGAATGGTCATCTCCAAGAAGAGGTCTATGTTGAACAGCCTAAAGGGTTTGTGGATCCTAAGTTTCCTGATCATGTTTACAAGTTAAAGAAGGCTTTGTATGGATTGAAGCAAGCACCTAGAGCATGGTATGAAAGGCTTACTCAATTTCTTGAGACTCAAGGATACAGAAAAGGAGGTTCTGACAAGACATTGTTTATGAAAGATGAAGATGGAAGTCTGATGATTGCTCAAATATATGTAGATGATATAGTGTTTGGTGGGATGTCACAGAAGATAGTTCAATTGTTTGTTCAGCAGATGCAATCTGAATTTGAAATGAGCTTAGTTGGTGAACTTACATACTTTCTTGGACTGCAAGTCAAGCAAATGGAAGACACAATTTTCATTTCTCAGAGTAAATATGCCAAGAATATTGTGAAGAAATTTGGAATGGAAACTGCCAGCCATAAGAGGACACCTGCTGCTACTCATCTGAAACTAACTAAAGATGAACATGGAGTTTCAGTTGATCAAAGCCAATACAGAAGTATGATAGGGAGCTTATTGTACTTAACTGCAAGCAGACCTGATACTACCTTTGCTGTTGGAGTATGTGCAAGATATCAAGATGATCCTAAGATGAGTCATTTGACTCAGGTGAAAAGAATTCTGAAGTATGTGAACAACACAAGTGATTATGGAATCATGTACTCACACAGTTCAAGTTCAGAATTGATGGGATATTGTGATGCTGACTGGGCTGGAAGTGCAGATGACAGGAAGAACACTTCTGGAGGTTGTTTCTTTCTAGGAAATAACTTAATTTCATGGTTCAGCAAGAAACAAAATTGTGTGTCATTGTCTACAGCTGAAGCTGAATATATAGCAGCTGGTAGTAGTTGTTCACAATTGGTTTGGATGAAGCAGATGCTGGAGGAATACAACATAGAACAAGGTGTTATGACATTATTTTGTGATAATTTGAGTGCTATAAACATTTCTAAGACCCCATACAGCACAGCAGAACCAAACACATAGATATCAGACATCATTTCATCAGAAATCTTGTGGAAGAAAAGATTGTTCAGCTTGAACATGTGGATACTGAGAACCAAATTGCTGATATTTTCACAAAGGCCTTGGATGCTAAACAGTTTGAGAATCTGAGAAGCAAGTTGGGTGTTTGTCTGCATGAGGATTTATAGCAATTACAATAAACTGGATGTGAGGAAGATAGAGTACCTGCCAGATTTGCTAATGTTGTGTCTGAGTCTGAGTCTGAGACTGCATTTAATGGAATTTTAGTTTTTGATCCCTTTGTTAAGCCTGAGTTTTGTCATAATTTTGTGGCTAAAAAGGGGGAGAAAAACCTATGTTTAAGTTCAGACTGGAGCTGTTCAGAGTGTGTTTCCTCAGAATGTACTGTGTCTCAGAAGCTAACTAGTTTTGTTCAGAATTACAACAAGAGCTGTGAAGATGTAATTGAGGGGGAGTTTGTGCCTCAGGGGGAGTGCATGATTGTTATATACCTGAGTGTGAAGTGGTTCAGTTTCAATTTAGTGTTTCAGCTTCAGAAGTTACTTGTCTCAGAAGTTTCTGCATTTCAGAATTAGGAGTTTAGTGTGTATGAATGCTGAGTTGCAGGGGGAGAGTAGTGTGTATGTTGCTGACATGTGATTGTGTTTGTGAAGCTTCAGGGGTGTGTTCATGTGATGATCAGAAGCTGAAGAACTATCAGAATTTGATCAGTAGTTGTTTATGTGTACTTCAGAAGTTGAGAATATCAGAAGCTGATATGTTGTGAAGAACTGAAGTTGTTTTATGTTTTTCATGGTTAATCATAGCTGAATCCGCTGCTTATCTCTACGTTATGATTAATTTTGTGGAGTTCTTCATTGCTGAGTTTGGTTATGATGAATTGAAGAACTTGGTTTTGTGAAACATTGATTTTAGCCAAAAATTTGCCAAAGGGGGAGATTGTTGAGTATTTTGAAGTTGGCTGCATGTTTTGGTAAAAGCAATGTGTTCAAGCAAAGCATCTCCATGTGTATAACAAGTCTTCAGTTGCAAGAATTCGCATTTGAAGAAGTTCAGAAGCTGTTTTGCCCTTCAAAAGCTGAATGTTCCTTCAGACGCAGGAACAGTGCTTCAGATGCTGAAATGCTTCAGACGCAGGAACAGTGCATCAGACGCACTATTCAACAGTTGACTTTCGTTGACTTCTTCAGAAGCTGGTTTTTTGTGAGTTATTTCTGTGCGAATCTTTGCAAGATTTATCAAGGATTTATTATGGATGAAGGGTTCTAGAATGCTGATTGATTTGGTGAAGATTTTATGAAGATTTGGCTCGTGTTTATGCTTATCATATTTTCTAAAGCAATCTTTACAAAGATACATTGCAGAATTATATGTTTCCTTTCTAAGCCTTGCATAATTCAGAAACATATCAATTCAAAAGATTGGAATCAGATTAATGCTGCTTGACTGAAGCCTATTTAAGGAGAATGCTGCTATTGTTGAAGACTTACGAAAATTAGAGTTTTATTAAGAGAATTGAGTCTTTTTGTTAAACTTAGAGTTTTATTTGTACACCACTCAACTGAGTTGGTTTAGGTGTGTTTGAGTTGTAATTCACTCTAAGCCTTTAGGTACGAGTGTTATTCATTGATGTATTGAACTTGTGTTCAGAACTGGGTAGTTTTCAGAATTATTAAGTAACTGGTTGTAGTTGCTTGGATAGGAAGTTAGGAGTTTTCTAATACTCAAGGTGTTGGGTAGAAATCTGAACTAGGAGGAGATTGATTGCTTAGGCTGGGAACTGAGGGTCAGTGTCTTGAGTCTTAAGGATTAATTCCTATAGTGAATTTCCTTCCTGGATTGGTATCCTCCAGACGTAGGTGGCATTTGCACCGAACTGGGTTAACAAATATTTGTGCCTTTTTATCTTTCTGCACTGTTTTATTGCTGCTTCTGATTGATTTTAATTGTACTCTGTTTTTGCAAAACCGTGCCCTGTTTTATTGTCCTGATAAGTTCCAGCCAGAATTTCATCCGTAAATGACCAAAATACCCTCAATCACTAGAAATCCACTAACTCACTAATTCTCCAAATTAATAAAACAATTAACAAATATAATAATATTAAATAAATCTAATACTAAAAATCAGGGTGTTACAGATCGCACAATCTTGAATAATGGTGATGCCTCTAGATTTAGTTGAGCAATGAAATGCTAGGTGTTGGGATTGTTGGATTTATGGACGACCTTAATTAATTAAATTAAATAAATTATAAATAAGTTATATCAACTCTTAAAATACTTTTGCACACTTTTTTAATATATCAATGAATATTTTATTGGACTGTGAACAATTCGTTATGGGCTGGGCTGTTCTCTTAGTAAGCACATTAGGAGGTATATTTTGGCTATTCCAACAGGTAAGAACACAATTCGTTTTGATCGTACAAGATCTATCAACCCTAACTTCTCCTAATGCTATCACTTGAGATGATTCGGATCATATAAAGTACATGTTTACATGCAGTTTAATTAACATTACAATATGCTATAACTAGATGAATGTCCGTGCATTACACGACTTTAAATATAAAATTGATTTAATTATTGTTTAAAAATAGATTATATAAATCTATTTTACAATGCATACACATGTTAAATGGTAAGTTCGATATATATATATATTATTGAAGTCGGGTGCTCAATGGGCCCCATCGACGCACTCAATAAAAGCTAACCTAACTTTTACAAAAGAAAAGAAAAGTCGATAACGACAAAATAGAGTGCCAGAAAAATAGCACTAGGCAGAATTATTGCCCAACATAATTATTGCTAGAAATAGTTTTTCAACATTATTGCTTGGGAACTATTTCTGGATTCCTTTGCCTTTATCCTGGTTAGGCACAATTGATACAATTAGAGCATTCCAGAAATCTTCTGTTGTAGGCTCTTCTTCTTCAGGCTGAGATTCGCCTGCAGGGATGTCTTCCTTTTTTGAAGGGAAAGTATTCAAAAATTGTTCCTTCATATAATCCAAGGTTCTTTCCATAATTTTTTCCTCGGATTCATTAGGATATTTCCTTTGAAAATAGTCTCTCATGTGAGCCAACGGAGTTGTCTGAGACTTTTGTTTTTTAAGACTATTAGCCTTGTCAACAACAATACTTTGATTAATCTTTAGACTTATAATCTTGATGTCCTCAGGTGACATATTAGTCCACCATTTTGTAAAGAAATTTCTTTGAAGGATAGGGATATTAGATTTATCTCTACAAATAGAGATAGTCCAGCTCCATATCCACGGAATTTGGAACTCAGCAAAGAAATGAAATGGACATTGTCCAGTAATCAAATTTTTTGAAATAATCTTTTTAATTAAAAGACTATGATCGCACCAGTCATTGTATTTGTTTGAAATACTATCTGGAAGGATTTCAAAGGAAGGGCCAATTTTAGCCACCAATGATAAAACCAGTTTGGAATAGTTTTATTAACTATTTCTGGATTAATAGAAAAGAATCAAGAATGCTTGTTCTTAGGATTCTGGTAATAAAATGCCAAAGAAATGGCTTGGATATAATCCCAGTAGTTGAAGTAAATATATTTACCTTCAGCAATTTTTATGGCCTTTTCTCCATTTGGATTTAGACCCCATTTTCTGGGTAACAAAATTTTGTTAATATGACATTTGAAAAAGTTTATAAAACTTTGTGGGTTATTATTTTGATAATGATGTGTAATTGTTACTGATTCAGTAACTGTCAAGAGAATTTCAAGATTAGGTCTGGGCTTTCCATAAAGACCATCGTAACCTCTATCTTCAAGGTACCTTGTTTTAAGAGACCAACCATCATTGTTGGTTAGTTTAAGATCTTCATCATCAATATACATGATGTCTTCTGTCACAGGGTTTTCGAAATATTCGGAAACCTTTTCACGGGGCGGATCATTAACCGCTATATTCTTATAAGATATTATCTTATTTGAGGATGAAGAAGATTCTTCTTTTTTGGTGGAAGATGGAATATTTCTTCCTCTGTGAGAAACAGTAGTCCAATCCCCTATTAGAGGAACGTTATTCTGGGGTAACAATCTGTCATCCCCTCCTCTACCACGACCTCTGCCGCGGCCTCTCATCCTGTAAGGGGTGGTCATACCCTGCAAAAATTCACGGGTCATATAATCAGCAAGAGAATTATTTTCTCCTTTTATATGTTGAATATCAAATTCAAAAGGCAGATAATTGAGCTTGCCATCTTGCAAAAATTCGTTTTGCTACCAGATTTTTAACATCTTTTTCAATAATAGATTTAGCAGAGCTACAATCTATTATGAGTAAGAATTTTTTATTAAGTAAATCACTCTGAAATTTAGAGATACATTTAATAATAGAAAGCATTTCTTTCTTGATAGTTGAATATTTGGCCTAAGTAGGGTTCCATTTTCCCGAGTTAAATCTAACTAAGACTTCTTTAGAGTCCTTAGGATTAACTTGTTTTAAGATTCCTCCATAACCAATATCAGAGGCATCAGTTTCAACAATTTTAAAATATTTAGAATTGGCCAAAGAAAGGCAAGGTAAACATTTAACCTTAATCTTGATTCTTTGGACAACTTGAGTGTGTTTGGTGTCCATGGACCAGGATTAGTTTTTAATCTATTATAAAGAATAGCAGTAACATTGGCTAAATCTTTGTAATAGTCAGAAACATAGTTAAGACTTCCCATAAATCTTTGTAATTGGGTTTTATCTATAATGATATCAGGGAATTTAGAAGCAAATTCAATACTCCTATTAATAGGAATAATAGTTCCCTGATGGATCTCATGACCAAGAAATCTAACTTTAATTTGAAAGATTTTCATTTTTGGTGCAGAAATGACTAAACCATTTCTTTTAACAACTTCTTTAAAGATTTTTAAATGTTTGAAGTGTTGGTCAATATTATTAGAGAAGACCAAAACATCGTCTATCAGGGAATTTAGAAGCAAATTCAATACTCCTATTAATAGGAATAATAGTTCCCTGATGGATCTCATGACCAAGAAATCTAACTTTAATTTGAAAGATTTTCATTTTTGGTACAGAAATGACTAAACCATTTCTTTTAACAACTTCTTTAAAGATTTTTAAATGTTTGAAGTGTTGGTCAATATTATTAGAGAAGACCAAAACATCGTCTATATAGATTATTATAAATTCAGCATAAGGATTGAATATATCATTCATTCTATTCTGAAATTAAGAAGGAGCATTTTTTAAACCAAAAGGTAGGACATTCCATTCAAAATGCCCAAAAGGAACTGTAAAAGCAGTTTTATATTTATCCGATTCGGATACCTGAATCTGCCAATAACTAGATTTTAAATCAAATTTTGAAAAGATAACAGCAGTATTAAGTCTGTCAAGAAGATCTTTTTTATTTGGAATAGGATATCTAATCCATTTTAACACCTTATTAAGAGGTTTATAATTTATAACAAGTCTCGGAACACCACGTTCCTTCTCAGCTGCGTTATTTACATAAAAAGCAGTACAACTCCAAGGTGACTTAGAGTTTCTAATAAGATTTTTATCAAGGAGTGTTTGAATCTCCCTCTTACAAAGGTCAAGATACTCTTGATTCATTTGAGCAGGTCTAGACTTTGTAGGAATCTGATTTTCGTTAAAATCATCAAGATAGGGAAGAGTAACGACATGTTTCTTTCTATCCCAGAAAGCATTAGGGACATCATTACAAATCTCTATTTGAAATTGTTTTTCTAAAGACTTAATTTGTCTTTTGTTTTCTTCTTTATTAAGACTATCATTGATATTTAATATCTTAACTTCTTCTTTAAGAAAACATAATTGTTTCTTTTTCTTAAGAAGTAAATTTTTTACTTCATTAATCATCCTGGTTTAAGGATCAGTTATAAATTCAAAAGTAATTTTTTGATTATCAATAAAGGTAGTAATACCCTTTTGATCAATATTGCTTATAGGCATTATATTATGCAAAAAAGGAGTTCCCAATATTATTCTATGAGTTAATCCTTTAACCAAAATAAAATGAGTAGGAAGGCAAATATTTTGGTTACAAATATAAGTGTTAGTTAATTTATAATTAACTTGGAGTTTATCACCTCCAGCCTGAGTAAGGCTTTGGGTTGTTGTTCAAAATATTTGGTAGGAATAATTCCTTCTTGAATACAATTGAGATCTGCACCACTATCAACAAGGGCAATCTCATTTTGAAGAATAAATTTTTTATTAATAACAAGAGTGATTTTAACAAACCATTTTTGTGAAGTTACTCTTTCAAGAATATTCAAATAGTCTTCTTCATCAGAATCTTTTTCTGAAGAAGCTTCATTATGTAAATTTTTTTTACCTTTTTCTACCAAACTTATTCTTTGGGATAATACATTATTATCCTTTTTTATCTGAGCTATTTCAGCTTTCAAAGAGTTCATTTCTCTTTTAAGATCTCCAATGGAAACAGGGGTTTCCTTGGTATTAGATTTTTGAAGTCTGGATAAAACTTCGCTCATCTTGTAAGGATTATCAATAACCTTAGGAGCTTCTTTTTTAGAATGTTCTTTTATTAAGAACTCTATCATCTTTCTTTTCAGCTCATTGTCTGAAATGGATTCTAAAGCTTTGAGAGCTTCATCATGTTCTTTAGGAAGAACATTTAATCCATTCATATCAACGATGGATTTCCAATAATCACATTGACAATTATTGTTGTCACTAGAAGATATATCTTCTTCATTCTCAGAGGATGACTCATTAATCATATCGATATCATTGTCAGAAGAGTCATATTCACTCTCTGAATTAATCAAGAGAACTTTCTCAAGTTGAGTACGAAGAGTATTATCTTCTATAGTCTTAAGAGCTTTCTTAGTCCAACATTGGTTGGCATAGTGACCTGCTTTGCCACATTTGTGACAAGTAATATCCATTTTCTTGGATTTTCATTAGTTTTAGGAATATAATCCTTTTCTTTCTTATGAGAATGTTTTCTAAAATTCTTTTTCCTATAAGGTTTTTTATACTCTTTTTGATTTTTCTTAAGAGTTCTACCTTTCTTATCTTTCTCAGGAGAAGGTTTTCCTAAATCAAAGGCAAATTGGTCACAAAATTCACCTAATTGGTGTTTTTCTGTTAATTTTTGCTTTTTAAGCTGGTTTCTTAATTTTATGTCATTACATAAATTTAAACCTTCATTAATACAAATACTAATGATATGACCATAGGTCAAATTACGGTAATTAATATTTATACCATCATTATTATTTTTAAGAGTTTGCCTAATTCTTTCGGCAAAAAGGTGAGGTAAACCATTAACAAATTTAGATTTCCAATGTTCTGAATTAGAATTGGAAAGCATGTAAACCCTGGATAGGAAAGTATCTTTATACCATCTAAAATGGGTTAAAGAAGGGCATCTAAGGTTTTGAAGAAGAGTATTAATCTTCTCGGTTATAGGAGCAATGGTTCCTACGAAATGAAGAAGGATGGATAGGCATAAAGTGTAAACCCCATCTTCTTCTCCCAACATTTGATAATTACCTAAATTGGTAGTAGTATTATCTTCAATAATTTTTTTATGGTTAAGAATATCTTTACGCTGTTCCTCATTGAGATAATAATCCCACCAACCTTTAAGTTGGCCAACAAAGCCAGCTGTTATAAAGGTAGATATAACACTATTAGTATTTCCATTTTGTCTACTGACAGTAGCGTACATAATCATTCTATGAACAACTTTAACGATTTGAGTATCGTTAAGACCGTCTATATTCCATTCATAAATGGATTTTCCAGAATAGGCGTTCTGGTAAAATTCATCTTCTTCGACAAGCACATCCTGCGGAGAAGGTCTTTTGTAGTAGTATTTTTCTAATGGTTTAGGCGCATGAGAGTAAATAGGATTTATCTCTGCTTTATTAATGCTCTGGTTGTTGAACATAGCAGTTAATTGATCTATATTTTCAATTTCCTCAGATTCTGAATTTTCAGATATTTCAGAATTTTCTTTTTCAGCTAAAACATTTAGACGCATGTTTTTTAGCTTATCTTCTAAGATATTAACAAAATCGCTAGTATCTTTTTCCAACTTAAAACCTTTTATAAGGATAGGTGGTTGGATTAACGGACTCTCTTTTTCTACCGATTTAGATGTAGAAGCAATTGAAGGAGTAACGTTTTTATCAAGTTTTTCCAAAATAATTTTTTGTTGATTAGCTTGATTTTCAAGAAGAACTTTTATATAAAATAATTCTTTTCTAGGGTAATGTATTGGTCCCCTAGACTGGTTAAAAATGCATTAGTATAATTCTGTGCTTTTATTATAAAATTTAACTCTTGAAGAGTACCAGTTATTTTTAGGAAAGGATTATAAGCATTAGCTCCAATATTTTTTCCTAAAGTTATCTCCTGCTCAGGAGGAAAAGGAGATTGAATAACATCACCACTTGGAGACATAGTCCAAGGTTTAGATTTTAAAACTAAAATTTTCTTTTTAGTTTTCTTTATTAAATACTTGTAACACCATGTTACAAAAGGAATATAATTCCTAGTTTCGCTAAGTTCTTGGTAATATTTTTCTTTAAACATAGTTTTTTGTCTTTCATCGAATTTTTTGAAATACCATTTTCTAAATTCTTTGTATCTAGGCATTTTGAACTCATCATTGACGAAGTTCCTGAAATCACTATTAGGTGTACAATCCATAAAAAGATTTAATTATGATGAAAACTCATCTCGAATTGAGTAGGAGATTTCCTATTGTAAATTCCTTGAGGAATATTATTGTCGCTGATAACTATATTTTCAACGGTTTCAAAATCTTCTTGTATATGAGAAGTAGAGGAAACTGAAGCTCCAGAAGGATTACTAGGAGCTTTGAAACTTTTGTTTGCTAGATATCTAGCCGAGGTAAAGGACAAACTTCTAGGTATTCTAAAAGATATGTTTGAAGCAAATTTAACTTCTATGTCCCCTTCTGGTTTGAATATTCTGATTGATATTACTATTAATAATCGATTCAGGATCAGTTTCATTTTGGAGATTCCAAGTCTCCGGGAAGTTTATTTTATCCCATTTGATTAATCTATTCGTAGCAACATTAGTGGTAAGTAAATTAGTATTAACTAATGTTGTGATTCCAGGTAAGCTTATTTGCTTAGCTTTGGGATTTAGAGTGTTAAGAACTTTATAAAAGACTCTATAACAAACAACTATTATTTCACTTCCTGGTTTAAAGTTATAACCGTGAGTGTGAACTTTAAGTTCCACAGCATCATAAAGATTTTGATCTGTCATAGACAGAGTTAAATTAGGTTTAACATCGAACCAAATAGGTCCATGACAGAGACTTGTCTCAATAACACCAGCTAAAGATTGTTTGAAATCTTTGCATCTGCTATCTCTAACATAAGCCATTATGCTAGCATCCAAACCTAATAAGGTTAAAGGTCTAAAAGACACTTGTATTAATCCAATATGGACAAAATTATAAGTTAGAAAAGTTTTCATATCCCTTTCGTTTAACAAAAGTATACTCTGATCATTATCAGTTATACGAATAGTTTTTATAGCAAATCTAGACACTACATCAAACATACCAAAATTATAAATTTGTTTAGGAGGAATGGACGGCATAATCCATTTATTAATTTTATCCAAATTTTGGGGATAATCAATAAGATTTTGGTTTTTAACCAAATTATCTGAATTAACAGACATATTATCTTCCATGAAGATAAGTAATAAAACATGTGTTATGGTAAGTTGTTCTTCTAAGTAAAAACTAGTAAATAAGAAATACTTAAAGATCTATTGTTATTAAAATTAAATCTTCACGAATTATGTTAACAATGAAGTCCCTGATCCCAAATCTAAGCCAAAAATTTCAAGCTCAAAAAATGCCTATATAAACTCCCTACCACCGGGAAAAAGAAAAGGCACAGAGCGAAATACACTAAGACAAACCAAGGAGCTTCAACGAAAACATAACTTAGCTTGATTTAATTAAAGTAACAATCCATCTATAAGTAATAATTACTTACATACTTTTACTTATTAGATCAATAAACCATAACAACACTTTAGTTACACATAAATTATACCTGAATCGTCAAAAGGCGATGATATATATATATATATATATATATATATATATATATATATATATATGTGTGTGTGTGTGTGTGTGTGTAATATCCCGCTCAGAAGCATCAGTTAAACGTGTTAGAAACTTCGTATGCAAGCATTGGCAAAGTAGTAATTAAGAAGTGGCATAGTTGTAAATAAGGGGACAGGCTTATTGGATAAATATGAAAAATTGCAAGGTTTTCTACTCATTTTCTTTCATTCAAAAATCTGAAATTTCTCTTCCTTTCTTCCCTCATTTTCGCCCCATCCCCTCTTAATCTTCATCATCAAATCATCATCTCTTAAGCTAGCAAACTTCTCCCTAAATCTTTGTATGATAAGCAAGCTTGTGTTGGAGGAATTTTGGAGCAAGAAGAAGAAGGAAAGCCAAGGAAATAGAAGTTGTTTGAGTAGAGACTTTGGAGCTTGAAGCTAGGGTTTGGATTCTAAACTTAGCAAGCAATCTTTTGAGTTTAAGGTGAGCTCTTAGAGGGTTTTAGAAACCCACTTTGTTTAAGCTTTGAAGTTATAGTATTATGAGCTAGTTTGCTAGATTCATGCCTTAATCCCTTGTTGGCTTGTGAATACATGAATTACTATGTGATAAGTTGTTCATATGTCATAGAAATCCATTCCCATAAGCTGTTTGATGTTTGGGGATGTTTGGTTTAGCCTAGGAAGTAAAATTTTGAATGCTGCTGAAGCCAAAATCGTGCTACGATTTATGGGCATCGTGCTACGATTTTATGTCCTGATTTTTAAGGAACTTTCGCATAAAATCGTGCTCCGATCCTTGCATATCGTGCTACGATTTTCGCTTTCCTCAGCTTTTTGTTCGTGAGCTAAGGTTTGGTTTTAGGGTAGGATGAGGGATAGGCATGGCATTAGGAGATGAATACTATACTCCTAAGTTATATAAACATATAGAGGGATTAGTAATGGGATTATCTCTTTGTAAGTGAAGTCCCTATATTTACTTAAGTATGTGCAAGCTTAAGAGCAATGAGAGTATGAGTGATGTTTCACTCATAGTTATAGACATGTTTATAGTGTTGGTTCTCCAACAATCATAGGTGACTCATGAGAACGATGAGCCAAGAATCATAGGTTATATGTTATATGTCATAGGAATGTTATACGATCATAGTATTGGTTATATGCTTATATGTCAAAGTTAAAGAATTAAAGATTAAAGATATTGGCGTGCTTGCACGTTTCACAGTCATAGGGCGTGTTCATCAGACTCCGGGATTCGCCGGATGGGACTTCTCCGAGAGGGTTGTCCACACGTTTCATAGGGAGTCCGGTGTTAGCCTGATATGATAGGAATTTCACCGGTTTATAGGGAGACGTATCTCGGGGTTGCTCCACCCGGGGTGCCCTCCGTAAAATGAACTCAGATAATTGTTTGTTCAACGCTAACAGCTAACATAAAACTGCTATCGAACTGTTTATATGTTTTATGTTTTACAGTTATAGTCAAAGTTACTGTTACAGTTATAGTCACAGGAAACTCATAGTTATAGTTATAGTTATAGACAGTTATCAGAAAGTGGTCCTAGGTTTCCCCTCGATCACTAAGTTAAAGTTATAGGTAGATTACAGTTATGGTTATAGACAGTTACAGTAAGAGGTTATAGGCAGTTTAAGTTATAGTTACAGGAGGATTTATGGTCATAGGCAGTTAAAGACTTGGCGATCCTAGGAAATCCCCGAGATTGCCAAGGTAGGCATGGCGACCCTAGGTTCCCTGTGGTCGCCAACAGTAGGTTGGGCTAGAGCTCACTGAGACATTATGTCTCATCCCATTCCTTCTGGTGCAGGTTTACAGGTAAGTCAGAGGTTCGTGATGAAGATCTTCACAGAGGTACTGGATGGAGTACAGTTGCTCGTTGTGTACCAGCTCAGGAGCTTGATGGATATAGTATGAGTAATGTAATAGTATTGGATTTTTGTACAGACGAGTAAACTTGTATTCAATCTTTTGTGATGTATTATCATTATTATTGAAATTTTTAAATGTATCCAGTATCAGTTTAACGCACATGCTAATATACTAGTTAAAGTTAGTATGGGTGTTACAATTGGTATCAGAGCAGGTCGATTCAGACCGTGCCATGGGTCATTTAGGATTCAATAAAAGTAGTGGAATCATTGGGTTCCGGATGTTGTTCTAAATGTCACATCTAGTTGAGCCTGATCAACTCAGTCTAGTATATGACAGTTAGGACAAATATCCGAGAGCTGAATGTGACCAAGGAGGAAAGAAGTGTACGAAGGGTAAAGGTTAAGACGTCAGATTCTAAGACGAAATTTGCAAAGTGTTTAAGGTCAAAGGATGGTTTCTAACAGTGAAGTAACTGAGCCAGTTAATGGCAAAGTCTCAGAATTATAAGAGGTATTTAAGAGAAGGGTCAAGTACCTTAACTAGTTGGACGCATCCTTGAGCGATGCTTTCTCCGGGGAGATGTGTAGAGTAAAGGATTATAGAATACTCCGAAGAATGATTTGGAATCCTAACGGGAACCGTAATTTGGAAAGTTAAAGTTAAGGGTTGATTAGAGTTTTAATTCCGGCTGCAGATGCAATGGAATGTGTTACCAAACCCAGCGACTTGGAATAAGGAATGAATAGTTAATTATTGAAAACTCTGGGCTTCCAGTGAGGATATAGTGTGTAAGGTGGAAGGACTTGCACACTTAAAACAGACGAGATTTAAATATCTGATAGGTAAGAGACTCATTTATGGATTAAGCGAAATAATGAACAGATGGAACAGGTTACCTTCCTTTATTTTGGGTCATCAAGATACTTGGTATGAGGAACGCGAGTTTAGCAACAAGTGAAGGAAACCCCGGTAAGGGTATGAAGTAAAGGTTGAATTTTATGTTGTCGGATTATAGCAGACCGCTTTCGAGGATTAAACAGGAATTAGCTAAGAACTATTGTGAGGCTCTGGCGACAGGAAGAACGTCATTTATATATAAGTTACAGTTATAGTATGGTTGAAGTTAAGGAGTTCTATATTCTCTTTCGATGGGCTCCTTGCACAAGTATTCGGGTAAGCCGACAAAGATCACCTTATGTTGGTAGATGTTAAAGATGATAGAAAATACATACCTTGGGTTGTTCGAAACCATGTAGAGGGCAACGGTCGAGAAGACATATGGAATGTTATTCAGATAACAAGATTAAAATGGAATTATGAATACAGTAATAAGTTATAGGAAGGATCCAATGGAACATGTTAAGTATTGAAGCTTACAGATTTATTAAGCAGATATTCGAAGAGGTGTAGTATGTGTTTGGACTTATAGGAGAGCTGGTAAAAGTTGAGTTTTATCCAGACGGATTATCCCCGGAGTAATCCGAGAAGTAACCAAGAGTTATGTTAGAGTTATGTGGACCTAAGTGTCTTGTAAAAGGTTGTGGATGTGAAATCCCTACGGATAATTACAGGATGAGACTCGGTTCATTAATCGATTAAGTATTTGAAAGACAAGAATTTCCGGAAGTCATAGAATGTTTCTATAAGTTACCACAAGTAAATAATGTATGAACTTAAGTTATTTTAATAGGAGCATCATTGGGCTCGTATTCATTGTTAAAGACTGTCTACGGGGTTCGGTGTTTTTCGTGAAAGTAAGAATTTTGTTTATGTTCGAAAGGAAACGCAAAGTCAGATGACGATCAATCAGTAAGTTGAACAGGTGGATTAAACCACGAGAGAAATTATATGTAAGATAGTCGTGTATGGTAACTACAAAGTTATAAAGTCAAAGGATTGGTCAAGGAGATTTTATATGGTAATAGTGATCCCAAAGCGAATTGTTAAAAATCAGAGTTGCGCAGCGGAGAAGTAATCCAATTATGAGTTAACAGATAAATCCAAGCTGAAGTTTAGAAAAAAAAAAGATGATTGTGAATTCCTTGTCAGAGGAATTACCGGAAAGGCATTCAGAGATTAATTCTCAAGTTACAGAATAATTATAAGTAGTGATGACTTGAACTTATCATCAGTTCTAACAGGAAATTTTAATAGATAAGTCGAGGAATGTTTCAGACCCCGCAACTCATGAGATAAAAGAATCGAAGCAGTTTGATAACTTTAAAGGATGTGCTTATAGCACGCAGAGGAGGCCACATTTCATACGGTGATCTAGCTGTTTAGCTCAGTAACTTAAAGTTAACTTGAATAGTAAGTTTAACCAAAGAGGAATTATGTCGTGGCATGTAGTTATTCCGCATCGTATCCGCGTTATGCTAGCATGTCGCATGTAACAGGTTATGATTAGTATTATGTATACTGATCGTGCAGAGCTATATTACTTAGACAGTAGTGTAACATATTCATAGTCGTGTGACATGTATCGGTAACCGTGGTACGCAATCGGTAATGTTTTAGCAGGAAAGTCTCAGTTGAGAAGTTCAGAAATTCTTGAACTTAATGTTAACAGTTAAAGGAAGGAAATGTTTTACACCGATCAGAAGAGTACTCATAGTTTATAGTAAAAGGCTACATGAATTCAAGTCATGAATTAAAGGATTCAGAGTTTAAGAGTGCTATTTTGAATAGCGAACAGAATAGAGTTTTCTTTCGAAAACAGAGAATGTCTTTTGACGAAATAAGTTATAACGTCAATGGGACGTAATCATAGTTATGTATGCGATTGTAGATACTCAAAGATTACAAACATGAGTTAAGAGCAAGAAGAGTGACTAAGTTGGCGTGGCATTGTCTCGAATACATGTTGACTAAGTATGATGTCCCATTAGTTGGACAATGATGATATGTGAGACGGTTTATGCCACAC
This sequence comes from Medicago ruthenica, assembly GCA_018208015.1. Lineage (NCBI taxonomy): Eukaryota > Viridiplantae > Streptophyta > Magnoliopsida > Fabales > Fabaceae > Medicago > Medicago ruthenica. The sequence continues at coordinate 63,624 of WNNG01000058.1, read as the reverse complement.
GTCACTTATACTGGATTTTCATAAGTTTGAAAGTATTGGTAAAGAAAATATTAATCCCATGAGTAAGGAATATTTTGATTGACGAAAGATTGTCAGAGTCATAGAAAGAAGAAAGTTCCTAAGACCTTTGGCTACATGATATCGTTGATTAATTAATCGGAGCATGAGTGACTCATGTGATTTCTAGAGTTTAAAGTTTCCCGCAGTGGGAATGTGAGCAATGCTTATGATTGTGATAATAGCTACACCAGGACAACAGAAAGAAAGGAACGTAAACCATAAGTTCAGCCACCACTTTGAATTTGAATCGTGGAGGTAGTTGTAATAGATTTCAATTTCGTTTGAGAATACTCAATATCAGATACCTTCCAGTGTAAGAATAAGTTTATATGAAGAATGATACGAATGTAACAGTAAAAGGTCGTCTTACGAGGCTAAAGTTAAAGACAAGAATTCTTTTGAATTAACAGTAATGTAATAGATTCCTCGGAAATTTGAGATAATTGAGGAAAAACAGTTTGACTCGACGTCTTCAGGGTAATATGGAATGGTCAATGAAAGAAGAACTGATAGAATTCAGTAAAGAAAATCCAAGATTTAATAATTTTACCTTGGATTTACAAGAAATATGTCGGATAGAGGACATAGTCAGATAATGTGGATATGTTGGTTCAGATAACCATACGTCTTAGCAAGTGATAGTTATGTAACGTGCACTAGATCTTTCGGCAGGAAAGAGATTGTCATATGTTTTGGTTAGTAGAAACGGAAATCATGGCTAAAGAACAAGTTTTAACCAATATGGTTTAATAGAGACGCGTGACTAATCTATATGTCAGACATTAGAGTTGCCATGGAATCCCAATAAGCAAAAAGAATTGGAAATTTTCATAGTAAAGAAAGAGGTAGAAAGAATTTATCTTTACAGGATCTCATAAGGATTATCTAAATTTCGAGGACGAAATTTCTTTTAAGGGGGGTAGAGTGTAATATCCCGCTCAGAAGCATCAGTTAAACGTGTTAGAAACTTCGTATGCAAGCATTGACAAAGTAGTAATTAAGAAGTGGCATAGTTGTAAATAAAGGGAAAGGCTTATTGGATAAATATGAAAAATTGCAAGGTTTTCTACTCATTTTCTTTCATTCAAAAATCTGAAATTTCTCTTCCTTTCTTCCCTCATTTTCGCCCCATCCCCTCTTAATCTTCATCATCAAATCATCATCTCTTAAGCTAGCAAACTTCTCCCTAAATCTTTGTATGATAAGCAAGCTTGTGTTGGAGGAATTTTGGAGCAAGAAGAAGAAGGAAAGCCAAGGAAATAGAAGTTGTTTGAGTAGAGACTTTGGAGCTTGAAGCTAGGGTTTGGATTCTAAACTTAGCAAGCAATCTTTTGAGTTTAAGGTGAGCTCTTAGAGGGTTTTAGAAACCCACTTTGTTTAAGCTTTGAAGTTATAGTATTATGAGCTAGTTTGCTAGATTCATGCCTTAATCCCTTGTTGGTTTGTGAATACATGAATTACTATGTGATAAGTTGTTCATATGTCATAGAAATCCATTCCCATAAGCTGTTTGATGTTTGGGGATGTTTGGTTTAGCCTAGGAAGTAAAATTTTGAATGCTGCTGAAGCCAAAATCGTGCTACGATTTATGGGCATCGTGCTACGATTTTATGTCCTGATTTTTAAGGAACTTTCGCATAAAATCGTGCTCCGATCCTTGCATATCGTGCTACGATTTTCGCTTTCCTCAGCTTTTTGTTCGTGAGCTAAGGTTTGGTTTTAGGGTAGGATGAGGGATAGGCATGGCATTAGGAGATGAATACTATACTCCTAAGTTATATAAACATATAGAGGGATTAGTAATGGGATTATCTCTTTGTAAGTGAAGTCCCTATATTTACTTAAGTATGTGCAAGCTTAAGAGCAATGAGAGTATGAGTGATGTTTCACTCATAGTTATAGACATGTTTATAGTGTTGGTTCTCCAACAATCATAGGTGACTCATGAGAACGATGAGCCAAGAATCATAGGTTATATGTTATATGTCATAGGAATGTTATACGATCATAGTATTGGTTATATGCTTATATGTCAAAGTTAAAGAATTAAAGATTAAAGATATTGGCGTGCTTGCACGTTTCACAGTCATAGGGCGTGTTCATCAGACTCCGGGATTCGCCGGATGGGACTTCTCCGAGAGGGTTGTCCACACGTTTCATAGGGAGTCCGGTGTTAGCCTGATATGATAGGAATTTCACCGGTTTATAGGGAGACGTATCTCGGGGTTGCTCCACCCGGGGTGCCCTCCGTAAAATGAACTCAGATAATTGTTTGTTCAACGCTAACAGCTAACATAAAACTGCTATCGAACTGTTTATATGTTTTATGTTTTACAGTTATAGTCAAAGTTACAGTTACAGTTATAGTCACAGGAAACTCATAGTTATAGTTATAGTTATAGACAGTTATCAGAAATTGGTCCTAGGTTTCCCCTCGATCACTAAGTTAGAGTTATAGGTAGATTACAGTTATGGTTATAGACAGTTACAGTAAGAGGTTATAGGCAGTTTAAGTTATAGTTACAGGAGGATTTATGGTCATAGGCAGTTAAAGACTTGGCGATCCTAGGAAATCCCCGAGATTGCCAAGGTAGGCATGGCGACCCTAGGTTCCCTGTGGTCGCCAACAGTAGGTTGGGCTAGAGCTCACTGAGACATTATGTCTCATCCCATTCCTTCTGGTGCAGGTTTACAGGTAAGTCAGAGGTTCGTGATGAAGATCTTCACAGAGGTACTGGATGGAGTACAGTTGCTCGTTGTGTACCAGCTCAGGAGCTTGATGGATATAGTATGAGTAATGTAATAGTATTGGATTTTTGTACAGACGAGTAAACTTGTATTCAATCTTTTGTGATGTATTATCATTATTATTGAAATTTTTAAATGTATCCAGTATCAGTTTAACGCACATGCTAATATACTAGTTAAAGTTAGTATGGGTGTTACAATATATATATATAATTTTAAGTTCATAGTAGAATTTTAAGATTTATGATTTTTTTTTATATCTAAATATTTATAGAAAAAAAGGGGAAAACAAAAAATACTCATCAACTAAAGGAGAGCTTTTATTAGTTAGAGATTGAGAAGTTCTAAATTGTGAAAATGTATGACAAAGTTGTAGATATTAACTAGTACTTAGTGAATGAAAACAAAATATATTTTATAGTTATTCAAATACATCATCAACCACTTGCTTTCAATTGAAAAATTCATTTGAAGTTGAGAAAAACACAAAAAAAACGGTGGGGGTTGAATTGTTTTGACTTTTCTAAAAAATCTTTTTATAACTTTGAAAACAAAACGGAGTAATGAAAAGATAAACAGAGATGAAAGCAACTCAGAGAGTTATCATGTTTCACCTCACAATCCGATGTTAGTTCAGTCCCTTGCACTTTCAATAGATTTTTCACTATAATCTCACAAGATTACAAATTACTTAGACATAAGTCTAAGATATCCTGCCTCACTTTGAGGACTTCTTACAATCAGAGTTTATAAATAATTTGATTGATGTTTATGAAGGTGAGAAAAACACAAGAAGGGGGGTTGAATTGTGTTGGCATTTTTCTTTCTCAAAAACTTAGAGTTAGTTCAGCTTCTGATGGAGATCAGAATCTGAAACTAAATTCAGAGTTATGATGCAGCGGATTGAAAGTAAAAGAGAGAGAGAGAAAGAGAGGACACAAGCAATTATTCTGGTTCCTTCCACAACCCAGAAGTAGTCCTGTCCCCTTGTCACTTACAAGAGATTTTTCACTATAATCAATAGATTACAAATGCTCAAGCACAAAAGCAAGAGACTTCTCAATGCTCAAACACACAGTAAGAGACTTCTAATTGCTCAAGCACACAAGCAAGAGATTCTAATTGCTCAAGCACAAAAGCAAGAGACTTCTAATCAAACAGAGTTACAAATAAATATGTTTGAGTTGAACACTTGATATACTATCAGTGGTGTTCATAAAATACAACACAGTTTTCAGACTCTAGACTTAAGAAATTCTAAGATGAGTAAGTTTGTAAGAATTTCTAAGTTATTGATGAGTATAGAATTTGGTAGAGTACTGGCACTTTTCAGAGTCTTGTATTTCATTGTTTTTCTTCAAGTCTTCAGTCCTTTATATAGAGGAGTAGAGCGACGTTGAGAAGATGCCAGATCATCAATAGAGTCGTTTGAATTGAAGCTTGATCCAACGTTGATTTGTTCCTTGATTTGGACTGTGTACTGTCATACCCCAATTTTCGACCTAAAATTTCTTTTTTTACTCGTCTATTAGTTCGGAATTTTGTCGTCGTTTCTGATGAAATTTCGACAGGGAGGTATTTTAAAATACCTCATTTTTTTTATTCCGAAGGCGACGTTTTTTTTTATTATTATTTGTCATTTTTGCTTATTATTTCTTTTTTATTTTATCTTTATTATTTTCCTTTTTATTTTTATATTTTATTTTCGGATTTTTTTTTTTTTATTATTTTATTTTCAAAAAAAGTTGACTCATGTTTTGATGATTTTTAATCACAATTTTAATAGTTGCCTTTTTTGTTTTTGTTTGACTAATCTGGTTTATTGCCCATCATGTCCATCAATGTGTTTCACTGCCATTTAATGGCATTACTTGTTTAAAAGAAGGATTCAAGGAGGAGCCAAGGGAGGATTAAAAAAAACCTGAAACACAAAGGAACATCAGTACTCAAAAATCAAACAAAAACCACTACACAACCACATCCCAAAATCTAAAACTATCAAACACACGCATCATTCCCCAGCAACCACTAACCACACCACACGTACAGCCACACCCCTCCTAACCTCCCTTTCCCAACAGCCCTACAACACACACGGCTTTCCCCCCTTGAACCAACACAACAACAACATACTCAGCCCCACTCAAAACCAAATTCGGCTAGCCCTCACCTAGACACACGACCCTAACCACAATCAAAACCAAAAATTTGGAACTCCACCATCCTTAAACAACGACCCAGCCACAGCCCACACACAACTTCACTCACACACACTCATAAACAGAGCCACCATCAATCACAAAACCACCACTACCCTCACTCACTAAACCGCACACGGACCCTTAACACCACACACTCGACCAACCATCCAGCCATCCTCCACGCACACAACCATTCGGCCATCTCCCCCCACGAACTCACCACACGTAGCCTTATCCTCCACGCCCAAACCAAACTCGGCCGAATCCAGCAAACCCAAAACGACCAACCACGAAACCCAGCCCCAAACAACCGGAACCGAACCATTTCTTTTTTTAAAAGGTAGATTTTTTTAAAAAAAATTCAGACTTGGGTCTATTGCGTTTTCAAAGTTTTTTCTGAAAAATTAAGGGCGGATTCGAAAAGAGGAAGAGGAGAGGGACTCGAAAAACTACTTTTTTTAAGAAAAGGAACAAAATTTGCTCCGGCACGGTGGCGCCGCCGGTCAACCACCGCGCCGGAGAGTTTTTATGGTGGCTAAGTTTTAGAGAGAGGGGAGAGGGAAGAAGAGAAGAAGAGAGAGGATTTTTTTTATAAATGAAAAAACCGGCCCTGAAGTTTTTTTATATGGACACTGAACCGGTTCGGTTCGTCCAGACCGAACCGGTCCAGTTTCTCCTCACTTCAGCCCAGCTACAGTAACTCGGCCTAGTCCTCTCCTCCCTTTTTTTTTTCTGACTACTCTTTGAACCCCCCATTTCTTGCTTCTTGCACCCCCTTTCCCCTTTACTTTTTATCTTTTATTTTCTTCCGTTTTTTTCTTTCTTGCATTTTATTTTAGTCCTTTTATTCTCATGCATTTTATTCTAATGCCTTTACCTTTAGCACATCATGCATTTTTATCCTTCTTTATTTTTATTTTCCTTTTATCTCATGCATTTTTATTTTTTTTCTTTGTTCATATTTAGCATGTTTATTTTATCGCATTTGCAATTTTACTTTTATTTATCATTCCGTTTTTATTTTATTAGAATGTACTTAGGTACAATGTAAATATAAATGAGAATATGCACTGACACTCACTTTATTTATTCCGCTTTATGTCTTTTATTTTTATTTATTTTGCTTTACGAAAAATACAAAAATATTAGGTTAGTTTAATTTTAAAAGGGTTTCGGGGTGGTCCAACGTCACCACGGAAATCCATCGTTTTTAGCTTTTAGTTACGTTTTTAGTCTTAGTTCATTATTAAAAAACAACAAAAACATGCAAATAATCAAAAATTCAAACAAAAAAATCTTTTCTTAAATAAACCTTGATTTTCAATCAAGTGTCCCTTTTTCTTTTTTATTTTCATTAAATAACCATTAATCTACTTTAATAATACTTGAATTATTTTCAAAATTAAAAAACACAAACCAATCTCATTTTGCCATTTGACTTTTATTTTATCTTTAAAACTTTTTTAAAACCAATAAAAAACACAAAAACAAATCAACCGTCATTTCTACCCCGAACTACGAGGTTTTGATCCCTCACGGATACGTAGGCAGAGGACCTTGTCCTTCCAAATCATAAAAAATACAAAAAAAAAAAAACAATTTTTTTTTTTTTCTCACTACTCTAATTCCTTCTATTTCTTTTTTTTTTTAAAAAATATAAGCAAGTTATAGCCAAAATAAATAAATAAAATCAAGAGGTTCTCGTAGAGTACTACGAACGTTTAGGGTGCTAACACCTTCCCTAAACGTAACTAACCCCCGAACCCTAATATTTTAAAACGTGGTAATTTAGAACTTTTTTCCACTTTTCTTTTAAAAAATTAAAAGTTCAGTCGTGAAGTAAAATTAGTGAGTCAACGCTAATCAATAGCTTGATCTCCGAAAATCACCGCGACAGAAATGGCGACTTCACTGGGGACTTCCCTAAGAGGGTTGAGCCTAACTTGAATTTATTTAATGCTATAACTTGCTTAAATAAAAATAAAAGTGTAAATATGTGCATATGTGTTTTTTTTTCTTTTACGTGAGTGGTGAGATAAGTCCTACACCCGGACTTGAGGGAAACATAAGATAGGATGGTGGTATAATCAAAGTGCCATACCAGGAGTAGTCTTGGGTTTTGGTACATGTGATATAACCCCACTCAATGGAGGTCTCTTAAAGGTAATACCATGTCGACATGAGTAGTCGTGTTTGACATTGTTATTTTTAAGCGACCTATGAAGTTGAGGACCTTTAGAGTTACCTTTAACCCATCTTGGCTTTTAGGACGTAGTGCGGTGGCTAATCAAGAGTAGTCTTGAATTGGTTGATACGTGATACTACACTCAAACGAGACTTTCCTACGAACGTTGTTGGACCGGGAGTAGTCCCGTAATCCGACAATATTCGGAAGTGGTCAATGACTTTGGGAACTTGGTAGAACCCGTGATGCAGGTACATTTGAAACCATAGTCCTTACCAAATGGCGTGTTTACCCTTGACTCCAACATTTTAGGACTTAACCTCACCATGTTTTCTCCGTTTCTTTAACATAATCATGCATACATGCATCCATTCATAAACTTTTTTTCATCCTATTATCGAAGGACTTAAACAAGTTTTTTTGTGAACATCATAGAGGAGCACTAGGAAGTACACCTCCAAGAGCCCTGATTTGTTGAATTTAAGGAAGTTAGGAGTCTTTAGTTTTTTTAAAAAAAAAATTTAAACATAAGATTTTCTCCCCCTTTTTAGCCACAAAATTATGACAAACCATAGTCTTCATATAAGGATTAAAGTCAAAACAAGTAACACAGATCCTTGAAAACATATCAGACTCAGACTCAGGTTCAGGATCACACTTAGAACAGGCACAACTGGCAGGTACTCTATCTTCCTCACATCCAGGTTGCAGTAATTGCTATAATTCTTCATGTAAACACACACCTAACTTGCTTCTCAGATTCTCAAATTGTTTAGCATCCAAGGCCTTTGTGAAAATGTCAGCAACTTGATTCTCAGTGTCCACATGTTCCAGCTGAACAATCTTGTCCTCCAAAAGGTTTCTGATAAAATGGTGTCTGATGTCTATGTGTTTAGTTCTGCTGTGCTGTATGGGGTTCTTAGAGATGTTAATTGCACTTAAATTGTCACAAAATAGTGTCATAACACCTTGTTGAATATTGTACTCCTCCAGCATCTGTTTCATCCAAACCAGTTGTGAACAGCTACTCCCAACAGCAATGTATTCAGCCTCAGCAGTTGATAATGAAACACAGTTTTGTTTCTTGCTGAACCAAGAAATTAGATTATTTCCCAAAAAGAAACAACCTCCTGAAGTGCTTTTCCTGTCATCAGCACTTCCATCCCAGTCAGCATCACAATATCCCATTAATTCAGAACTTGAACTATGAGAATACATGATTCCATAGTCACTTGTGCTATTCACATACTTCAGGATCCTTTTAACTTGTGTCAGATGACTCATCTTATGATCAGCTTGATATCTTGCACAAACTCCAACAGCATAAGTGATATCAGGTCTGCTTGCAGTTAAATACAATAAGCTCCCTATCATGCTTCTGTACTGACTTTGATCAACTGATACTCCCTGTTCATCTTTGGTTAGCTTCAGATGAGTAGCAGCTGGTGTCTTCTTATGAGCAGCAGATTCCATACCAAATTTCTTCACTATGTTCTTGGCATATTTACTCTGAGAAATGAAGATTGTATCTTCCATTTGCTTGACTTGCAGACCAAGAAAATAAGTCAGTTCACCAACTAAGCTCATTTCAAATTCTGACTGCATCTGCTGAACAAACAACTTAACCATCTTCTGAGACATCCCTCCAAACACTATATCATCCACATAAATCTGAGCAATCGTCAGACTCCCATTTTCATCTTTCACAAACAAAGTCTTATCAGAACCACCTTTTCTGTATCCTTGAGCCACAAGAAATTGAGTCAGCCTTTCATACCATGCTCTTGGTGCTTGCTTTAATCTATACAAGGCTTTCTTCAACTTGTAAACATGATCTGGAAACTGATGATCCACAAAACCCTTAGGCTGTTCAACATATACTTCTTCTTGCAGATATCCATTCAGAAATGCACTCTTCACATCCATCTGAAATAGCTTGAACTTTAGAATGCAGGAAACGCCCAACAGCAATCTTATGGACTCTAGTCTGGCCACAGGTGCAAAGGTCTCATCAAAATCAAGTCCCTCTACTTGAGTATAGTCTTGAGCAACCAACCTTGCTTTGTTGCTGACCACAGTACCATTTTCATCTGTTTTATTCTTGTATATCCACTTAGTACCAATCACATTCAACCCTTCAGGTCTTGGAACCAGATCCCATACTTCACTCCTTTTGAATTGATTCAACTCATCTTGCATAGCTTCAATCCAAAATTCATCAGTTAGGGCTTCTTTCACATTTTTAGGTTCAAGCTTTGACACGAAGCATGAATCAGTAGCAGCTGGTTCTGATCTCCTGGTTCTGACCCCTTGATCCAAACTCCCAATGATAAGCTCCTTAGGATGATCCTTCTGAACTCTAATTGATGGCCCTTTATTAGTAGGATCATGATTTGGTGGAAATTCTGCTTCTTCAGACTCTGCTTGATTATCTGCTTCTGAATATTGTTCTTCTGATACTTCAGACTCTGGAACAACTTCAGACTCACCTCTATCTTTCTCAGCAGACAGGTCATCAATTACCACATTAATGGACTCCATCACAACCTTGGTTCTGGAATTAAACACCCTATAAGCTCTGATGTTCACTGAGTAACCCAGGAATATGCCCTCATCAGACTTAGGATCTTGTTTTCTCTTATTTTCCCTGTCAGCCAAAATGTAGCATCTGCTCCCAAACACATGAAAGTATTTGACTGTAGGCTTCCTTCCTTTCCACAGTTCATACAAAGTAGATGTTGTTCCCTTTTTCAAAGTGACTCTATTGTGTATGTAACATGCTGTGTTCATTGCTTCAGCCCAGAACATATATGGAAGTTTCTTAGCATGCAGCATTACTCTTGTACATTCTGCCAAAGTCCTATTCTTCCTCTCAACGACACCATTTTGCTGAGGTGTGAAAGGTGCAGAAAACTCATGCTTTATACCTTCAGAAGCACAGAATTCTGAGAAACTCTTGTTTTCAAATTCTTTGCCATGATCACTTCTGATTCTGACAATACCACAGTCCTTCTCTCTTTGTAATTGAGTGCACAGGTCTTTAAATACTTCAAAAGTATCAGACTTTTCTCTAACAAAACTGATCCATGTGAATCTTGAGTAATCATCAACCATTACAAAAGCATACCTCTTGCCTCCAATACTCTCAACTTGCATAGGCCTCATCAAATCCATATGAACAAGTTCTAGTACTTTAGTAGTTACCTGATGAACTAATCTGGGATGAGACTTTCTTGTTTGTTTCCCAATTTGACAATCACCACAAACATTGTCCTCATTGATCTTCAGATTAGGTATACCTCTGATAGCTTCAGTACTTAGGATTTTCTTCATGCCTTGTTGAGTCTTTTGGTGTTGGCTGCATTGTTTGGCAAAACCAAAGTGTTGAATAGTTGCATCTCCATGTCTAGAACAATTCTTCACTTACAAGTTTTCTCATTTGAAGCTGTTCAGAAGCTGGAAATTCCATCAGAAGCTGAATGCCTCATCAGAAGCACTGTAGCACTTCAGAAGCTGATTCAGGTTCTGATGCCCACATTGACTTTTGTTGACTTCATCAGAAGCTGCATATTTTCATGTTATTTCTGTGCGAATCTTTGCAAGATTTATTGAGGATTTATCCAAGCATATTGCTTCTAGAATGCTGGTTGATTTGAAGAAGATTTAATGAAGATTTGGTTTGTTTTTATGCAAGTTCGTATTTTGCTGAAGAATCTTTCTGAAGATACCATGCAGTTTTATTTGTTTCCTTATTGGATCATTCATAATTCAGAAACAAATCCAATTCAGAAGATTGGCTACAAAATTAAGAGACTTGCTGAAGATTATAAAAGGAGGAGCTTTGCTGCTATTCAAGACTTACGAAAATATAGAGTTTTAGATCAGAGAATTGAGTCTTTGTGTTTAAAACCTTAGGGTTATTTGTGCACCACTTAGTTTGAGTTGGTTTAGAGTTTTATAGAGTTGTAATTCATTCTAAGCCTTTAGGTACGAATGAAGTTTTGTTGTTGAAATTGTGTTCAAAAACAGGGTAGTTTTCAGAACTAGGTTTTAGTTCAAGGGTTGTTCAAGTAGCTGGGTTGCAGTTGCTTGAATAGGAAGTTAGAGGATTCTAATACTCATAGTTGGGTAGAAGTCTGACTAGGTGGAGGTTAATTGCTTAGGATAGGAACTGGGAGTCAGTGTCTGAGTCTTGAGGATTAAATCCAATAGTGGATTTCCTTCCTGGATTGGTATCCCCTAGAGTAGGAGGTGTTTACTCCGAACTGGGTTAACAAACCTTGTGTGCCTTTTTACTTTCCTGCACTTTATTTTGCTGCTTGTGTTGTGTTTGTGTGTGCTCTATTTTAAGCAATTTATTGTGCCCTGCGTATTGTTCAGAAGCTGTCTGGTTCAGAACCTGGTAATCTCTTATTATTGCCTGGCCAGAATTTCATGCCTTTCAGATGCAGATGTCCCTGTTTCTGGTGCCAGAGTTTGACTTCCTCTTCTGAGCTCATAAGACAAGAAGTCAGACTTCTTTCTTCTTCAGAAACCCACAAATAACAATTGTCTTTGGATCTGCAGCCTCTCATCTGAACATTTCCTTCTTGATCAGTAACAATACACTCTAGCTTGTTGAAATTAACCTTCAATTCTTGATCACAAAGTTGGCTAATACTGATCAGATTAGAGGTTAATCCTTCCACCAGTAGCACATCATTAAGTATGGGCAACCCTTCACTGATCAAATCACCAATACCCAGAATCTGACCTTTTACACCATCACCAAATGTCACATAACTTCTGGAGTATGATCTGATATTGCTCAGCAGCTTCTTCACACCAGTCATGTGCCTTGAACACCCACTATCAAAATACCAGTCTTCTTTTGAAGTGGCTCTCAAAGAAGTATGAGCTATAAGTCCCACATTCTGAACTTTGGGCTTCCACACCTTCTGAACATTGTATCTGATAGCAGCTGGTTCAACTCTTCTATACTGAAAATGTTCAGGATAGCCATAAAGCTTGAAGCAGAATGGTTTGATATGCCCTTTCTTTCCACAATGATGACAGATCCATGGATGATTTCTCCTCCTTCTGTTTCTGAAAAAAAATCTGGGGTTGCTTCTGAGGTAGCATCTGAACATGCTTTTGACCTTGCATCTGACCTTGCATCTGAGGTCTCTTCTGAGATGTCCCAATCATAGGATTATCAGTTTTAGTGGCAGGAACAAATTCTTTAACAAGAATCTTCTGTTTGGGGTTCTGAGTCTGATCAATAAAACCTAAACTAGCTTTTCCTTGTTTCTGGACATCCAGAATCTCCTCAAACTTATCAGTAGCAGAGTTCATCATCCTAACTTGCTTCTTCATCTGATCAAGTTGGGATTTAAGTTGGTTTACTTCTTCTTTTAATTCTGAATTCTGCACTAGAAGTTCTCCTTTTTCAGTCTCCAGTTGAAAAATAGTCTCCTTCTGATCCAAAACTTGTTTGCAAACCTCAGCACTTCTAGTATATAGCTTCTTGTAATTGTCAGCTAGTTCATCATATGAGGTTTTAGCAGCTTCAGACACAGATGAGGCTTCAGACTCTGAGTCAGACTCTGAAAAAGTCTCAGACTCTAAAACAACTTCCTTCTTCAAGATAGCTCCTGACCTTACTACCAAACCAGTATCACACATACCAGATTCACTTCCAGCATCTTCTTCAGAATCATCATCAGACCATGCAACAGCTAGGCTTTTGTTCTGCTTCTTGAGAAAAGTAGGACATTCAGATTTGATATGCCCATAGCCCTCACACTCATAGCACGGCACACCTTTAGCTTGATTACTTTTCTCCTCAGACTTGGTCTTTTTCACATCAGTTTGTTGCTTCTTGTTGTTGAATCTGAAGTTCTGACCTTTGGCTTTGGCTTTTCTATCAACATTCTTCAGAATCTTGTTGAATTGTTTTCCCAGCAACACTAGAGCTTCTGATAAGTCATCCTCATCAGACTCTTGTTGATCATCAGCTTCAGAATTCACAGTAAAAGCTATACCTTTTCCTTTCTTATCAGGCTGTTTACAAAAAGCAGTCTCAAAGTTCAACAAAGAACCAATGAGCTCTTCAACCTTCATAGTAGAAATATCATGAGCCTCTTCTATGGCTGTAACCTTCATATCAAACCTTCTGGGCAGGGACCTGAGGATTTTTCTCACTAACTTCTCATCTGACATCTTCTCCCCAAGAGAATCAAAGGAATTAGCCATGTCCAGCACATTCATGTAGAAGTCCTGAATAGATTCATCTTCCATCATCTTCAGGTTCTCAAATTTTGTTGTGAGAAGTTGAAGTCTGGATAGCTTAACCTTAGAGGTTCCTTCATGAGTGGTTTTCAGAATTTCCCAAGCATCCTTGGCCACAGTACATTGTTTGATGAGTCTGAACATGTTCTGATCCACACCATTAAAGATTGCATTCAAAGCTTTTGAATTTCCCAGTGACAGATCATCTTCAGCTTTGGTCCATTCTTCTTCAGGCTTCAGAACCTCAGTCTTGTTCCCATCTTTGTCCAACACTACTGGATGATCCCAGCCCTTAATCACAGCTTTCCAAGTCCTGCTGTCAACAGACTTTAGAAAAGCACACATCCTAGACTTCCAATACTCATAGTTTGTGCCATCTAGTAGGGGTGGTCTATTGACATAGCCTCATTCTCTATCCATGCTTGCCAGATATTAACTCCTCTGGATCTCACCCAAAACACAGGCAGGGTGCCTGCTCTGATGCCAATTGTAATTCTGGCCAGGCAATAAGACAGAGTAACCAGGTTCTGAACCAAACAGGTTCTGAACAATACGCAGGGCACAATAGATTGCAAAACAAAGCACAAGTAAACACAATACAATAGCAGCAAAATAAAGTGCAAGAAAGTAAAAAGGCACACAAGGTTTGTTAACCCAGTTCGGAGTAAACACCTCCTACTCTGGGGGATACCAATCCAGGAAGGAAATCCACTATTGGAATTAATCCTTAAGACTCAGACACTGACTCCCAGTTCTTATCCCAAGCAATTAACCTCCACCTAGTCAGACTTCTACCCAACTCTGAGTAATAGAATCCACTATCTTCCTATTCAAGTAACTAAACCCAGTTACTGAAACCCTTAACCAAAATCACTATGTTTTTAAGAAAACTTCAAAAACACAAAGACTTCATTCGTACCTAAAGGCTTAGAATGAATTACAACTCTATAAAACTCTAAACCAACTCAAACTGAGTGGTGCACAAATAACCCTAAGGTTTTAAACACAAAGGCTCAATTCTCTGATCTAAAACTCTATATTTCGTAAGTCTTCAAATCATAGCAGCAATCTCCTTTTATAGAATTCAGTAGCTCTTCTTAATTCTGTAGCCAATCTTCTAAAATTGATTTGTTTCTGAATTATGATTGGTCCAATAAGGAAACAAATAAAACCACATTGTATCTTGAAAGATTATATCAGGAAAATACGATCATTCATGAATCCATGCCAAATCTTCATTATATCTTCTCCAAATTAATCAACATTCTAGAAGCCATATGCGTGGATAAATCTTCAATAAATCTTGCAAAGATTCACACAGAATTAACTTGAAAATAACCAGCTTCTGATGAAGTCAACAGAAGTCAACGCTGGCATCAGAACCTGAACTCAGCTTCTGAAGTGCTACAGTGCTTCTGATGAGCATTCAGCTTCTGATGGCGATTTCAGCTTCTGAACAGCTTCAAATGAGAAAACTTGTAACTGAAGGATTGTTCTAATCATGGAGATTCTAGTATTCAACACTTTGGTTTTGCCAAAATATGCAGCCAACACCAAAATACTCAACACATATTACAATTTAAGAAAAGAAATAAAAGCTTAAAAAGAAAAGTCAACTGTTAGCCTCTCCAAAGCCTTTTTGGCATGATCTAGCACGACTTGGGTCCGAGAGCCATTTTCGATCAACTTGTTGATTTTGATGTTACACAATTTGGCCTTCTTAAAATTGTCGATAGTCAGTTTGGCCTCTTGGCAAAGCTCGATGTCCAAATGATCCAATGTTTTCTTGAACTCAGCCAACTTTTTCTCTTCTTCTTTAATCTTCGACCCTAATACCGCGATTTGTTCTTTGTGAGTAGCAATGGCTGACTTACAATTCTTTGCCCTAGCAGAAGCATTGGCACTCGTAAGTTCCAGGAAAGCAATCTTAGTTTTAGATGCTTCAACTAATTTCAGGGCTTCTTTTTTCTGATTGCGTTGTCGCATTATCTTAGCATCGTTTTCAGATTCTTGTCGTAGTTAGGTGGCTATCCGATCCAAGAGAGGCTCAAAGTCGACCAGAAAAGTCAACAAAGACAGGTTATGGGTTATCTTTAACAACTTGTGAACCAAACTTTTGAGGCTGAAAGTGAGGCTTGAATTTAGCTTGATGACCTGAAGAAGGTCCACCCCAATTATCTTCGCCTGCAGCTCCTGGATTAAGCCTTCCTCAGAGGTTTTAGAAGTTACTCTAACGGATGTAGTCGAGGTTTCTTGATTTTCTTCGTTGCTTAGCATGAGCTTCAAAGCTTCAAGGGGGTTGCTTACCTCAAGACTTTCTATTTTGTCTAGGCTTAGGGCAGCACTGGGGGCATGCGTCTTCTTTGGAGGAGATTCATCCATGCTTTCGGGACTTCGAGGACTTTCCTCTTCTTCTTCATCTTCGTCATCCTCAGAATCCTCACTGATTTCATCTTCACTAGTGTTGTCATCCTTGTCCCTTCCAGTTGTCTTGACAAAATTTGGGTTTTGGAGTGGATCGGTCAGAGTGGTCTCTTCGCCAGTAGGATCGGAATTTTTCGCCCCTGCAGCACTAGCGAGATAATCACGTATTGGCTGACTTTTAGTATGTCTGACACTGCGTCAGTTTGGTTAAGTTCTGGAGGAGTGGTGACAAGTACATTTTCAAACCAGTCAGCAGACGGGCCTCCAGCGCTGTATTGGTCAAGCATTGTTTCTTCATTCGTTTCTTCGACTATTCTAGAAACGGGAGGAGCATGCGGCGAAGTGGGCGTCGGTTGTCTCTACATTCGACGTTACCAGGCTCTAACACCTGTAATTAACAATTAACAGTGTCATTAGGTAAATTAATCAACAGTATGAACTATAACTAATTGAGGTTCTACATTTACCTGTGTGTTGATCTTTCCAACACCAGAACCTTCGCTTGGGTTTTTTTTTGCCTTGTGACGTTTCTTCTTCGAGGGTTCAGCAGTTGAATCTAGTTCAGGTTTCAATTTCTCCTCTTTCTCGACCACCGTCGAGGGGCCTTCAGCAGCTTCGGCGTTTGGAGAAGATCCATCATCCTAAAAAGAGAGAAGAATAAATGGATCAAGCCAAATATTTAGTCGATGCAGAAGTTTAAAAGAAGCTAAAGAATGAAACATCTCGCATATCTCTGAGTCCTCGCTCGATACATTAGCGAAGTTCTTGGGTTTCTTGGAGGGAGTTACATTGCAGGAACTACTGGCACGTTTCCGTTTCTGAAAAGGTACATTCATTGTCAAGAAATTGTCAAGACGAAAATAATGTCGTCAAAGGTAAGGATATCATACCTCAGTGTCCTTCGATTTAGAAGTGTTAGCCTTCTTCTTAGTCACCTCCCTGTCGGGTTCATCATTTGAAGTTGTCAAAAATAAGGCTTCATTACTTTGGCCTATTTCTCTAAGTTTCAACGCAGCTAGGCGTATTTCTTCAATCCTTCGTTGTTCGACCATACCTTTTTGATCATCAGAAATGAAAAGCTGGAATTTAGATTTGTTCCTGCTGGTTGAACAACAGTACCAACCCCCTGAGCTATGTTATGACTCAAGAGCTTGGCTAGGGTTTTCTCTTTGTGAAAATGAACGTGATGCCTTGTGAACCGTTGCAGCCCCCCTTTTATACGTCCCCCCGGCCTAGGGAAATGAGGGCGGTTCTTACGGGATTCCCCAGCCACCTGGAGCGGTGACCTGGTCCTCGTCCGAGAAGCCCGGTCTACGATGGGAACGTGGAGAAGACTTGGTAGACGGGTCCAAACGTGGCCGTTAGCTCGGGTTTTGGCATGGTCAGCTCGTTCCGGGTGTGGTTCAGGGGCCTGCTCCGTACCCGAGCTGTTTCTGCGGGTACATGATCTCGCCCACGTGGCGGGTACGTGGACAATGAGGTCCAGCTGGCCGGGGAGGACTGCCACGCGTCGTGAGAGGAATAAGATGACGGTACACAGCCCCCCAAGCACAAGTCTCGAAGAGGCGAAGTGATTAATAATATGCGTGGTTTTAACTTGGTGGCCGACCACAAAAATCGTCCAGTGGAGCCGAGTGAGTGTCTGATATGTGGCGTCATGAAATACCGGCCTGTAGTGAGAGCTGGCGGTCTGCTAGCTGCTTCAGTGGTTGTTCCCCACCCTAGTGTCCTGCGGGTGCCTACACCCTATCAGCGCGTGGGTCATTTAATTGAAATCCAACGGTGGATGGGCAGCGACCGTTCGTACTAACATCTGAACGGCTGAGGATTCGCCTGCTTTCCCTTGCTTCGATGCAGATCAAGCCGCACATCACTGAAAAGATGGGCCCTTTGCACCGTTCGATCTCGCATCTTTCAGACCGCGCTCGCAACTCGAGGCCCTCCTTATAAATAGGGCTTGTTTGTTCCTTCGAACCTATCCGTTCCTTTCGAACCTATCCGTTCCTTTCGAACCTATCACCCGCAACTGCCTTCTGCTAGCACGCCGGCGAACTTTGCAACCTACTTCCTACTTGTAAGAACAGGTAACCTCCTTACTCCTCTCATTTTACGCTTACGCTTCTTAAACATTTGTAAAGAGGGAAAAATGGTAGTGATACGGGAGTGTGATAGTGAGGGTAACTCAGTGGGTTCTCCCCTTTTGGAGGAGCGACGCAAAGTGTGGAATGCGCCCGAAGGGCGGATGGGACGGTAGACTGGGCGCTCGTGGATCGACAATACTTTGGACACCCCCTCGTCGCTCCTGAGGTGAGCTCTGACAGCGACGACGGTGGTACCCCCCTCTTCTCAGAGTTAAGTGCTTCCAGTAGCAGTAGCCATGATAGTGATGTAGTTATTCTCTTTTCTTCAGGACCTGGTGAGCGAGAGGGGAAAATGGCGAGATCTGAAACGGGCGCCGAGTGGGTGGATGAGAATGTGGCCGCCCAGTCCTCCTTGTTCAGCACCGAAAAGAGGGTGGCGGAGTTCCGGGAGAATCAGGCGGTGTCCTCTACGGGGGATGAAGCGGATGTCGTCACCGAACCCTGCGTCCAAGGGGAAAAGGTCTACATGCGTCGTCCGCGAGGGGTGCCAGATGAGGCGTTCTATATGTACGCCTGTGCCATCACGGATTTGGGAGTAAGGATTCCCTTCACGTCTTTCGAAGCTGCGCTCCTTAAGGCTATAAATGTAGCGCCATCTCAACTTCACCCTAACGGCTGGGCATACGTCAGGGGCTTCGAAGTTTTATGCTAGGGTTTGGGTTTGGCGCCCACTGTGGGTGCATTTCTCTCCTTCTACTGTACCAAGGGAGTGGGGAAAGGTTCGTGGGTGTCCATTAACTCGCAGCAGGGACGGGGTCTGTTCGCCCTCTTCGCAAACAACTACAAAAATTGGAAGAGGAAATTCTTTAAAGTAAGGGGGCTGGACGCCTCTGTTCCCGTCTTCATGGACCAAGGCGGCGATGAGGGGTTTCCGTTATATTGGTCCGGCGACCCCCTGTCTGTATCGGGCTATGACTACGACAGGCTGAGCGACGCGGAGAAGGACGTAGTCGACTTCCTAGAGCACATGGAGGTTCTGAGCGTGAAGGAGCTTATCCACAGAGAACATGATCCCGTGGCTCTTGGCGAATACATAGGTAGCACTCGTACCCATCATGGGCGATGTCGTTCAGTAGTTAAGTTTGCGTTTTAGCTGACATGAGTTCTTTTATTTTTAAGCAAATTCGATGGCGCCGAAGTCCGCAGCGGAGAAGAAGCTGGCCCTGGAGTGGGCGAAAAAGAAAAGGGCTGAAGAAGGCGACGTTCGTGGGAGGAGTGACCCCGCCAGCCTGATGACGCGGGAGAAACGCAGAGCCGTGGATGCCGGTGACACCGCAGTGCCAGGGGAGGCGAGCGCCCTCGACGCCATCCCATCCCGGGTCGTGGCTGCAGCAGACGCCACGATGCTGCCCAAAGGGAAGAGGAAACGGGTGGATGAGGGCCAACCCCCTCAACCCCAGACCTCCCAAGAAATGGAAGCTGGTAAACCGAACTCCTGTCCTTTTATTTATGACTCTCTTTGTACTTCTACTGTGGACTAACATGTTGCTACCCGCCTTGTGACAGATACCCCCCCTTCGCTATGGGACGCCAGCTTTGATTATGAAGGGTTTATGCGGGAGAACTTCAACTTCGAATACGACAGGAAGAGACTTAAAACCATGGAGTTCTCCCAAGTACAGAAGATGATGGGCGTCCACCTCCTAAAGGGCGCCCTGCTGGGCCAGGTGATGACGGAGGAGTTCTTCGCCCTCGAGCGGAAGGAGAAGGCGCATAGGGCGGAGCACAAGAGCGCACTGGCGCAGATGCAAAGCGCCCTCAATGCGTCTGAGGAGGCAAGGAAAGCGGCGGAGGAGAAACTCGCTTCAGTGCGCCAAGACCTGGAGACGGCTGAGTCTGCCAAGGCCAAAGCAGAGGAAGCGGCCAAGGTTATGTCTGAAGAGAGAACAGCACTGACCGAGGCACATCAAGCGGCGATGTCGGATCTGAGGGCGAAACTGGAGGCATCTGAGGAAGAGAGTGTCCTGGCCGAGGAGAAGGGCTTTGAGCGGGCGAAGGCCCAGGTGGCCTGCCTATACCCAGAAGCCTCCCTGGAAGAAATTGGCCTATTCCGGACTGTTGTGGACGGGAAGATCGTGGATGAGGAGTAGCTTAGGTTTTATTTCTTTTTGGTTTGTAAACCCCTAATGCTATTCATGTAACGCCCTTTTGAGGCTATGATTTTCTCTTAACTGTAGCGTGCGCTTTGCGCCCTTAACTTTCACTTTATTTTAACTTATCAAATGTTCGTCTTTCAACTTGGGTGTATTCTTATTCTTTCGAGTATCTTGTGCTATAATTTTAAACTCTGCAGCGTTTTCTTCATGTTTTGTGAATTGTTTCTGCATAAATCTAGTTGTACTCCTGTAAGACACGCCATCGCATCGAGGGTTACACAGCTCAGATGTGAGTGCCCAGGCTAAGCCCTGTGAGGGCGACATGTTGTGTTCCGAGAACTTTACGAGAAAACCGTTGCATTGATTTCGATTTGAGCGTGCAGGGGCAAGCTCATTGGCCTAGGGCCCTGTTGCCACGTGGTTTTAGGTCTTAGCGCCACAGGGGTCTTATCACCTTAAAATAGTAGGTCTTAGCGCCGCAGGGGTCTTACCGCCTTAAGATAGTAGGTCTTAGCGCGCGCAGGGGTCTTACCGCCTTAAAATAGTAGGTCTTAGCGCCGCAGGGGTCTTACCGCCTTAAGATAGTAGGTCTTAGCGCCGCAGGGGTCTTACCGCCTTAAAATAGTAGGTCTTAGCGCCGCAGGGGTCTTACCGCCTTAAAATAGTAGGCCTTTCATAATTATATGCCAAGATGCTTATTGAAGAACTGGGGCGCCTCGTCAAAAACCCCTGCCCTTGCAGGGGAAAAGAGTGCCACCCCAGAACCTTATTAAATATTAATTCAAAATTACAAAATGTCATGCGGGAGCTCGCCCGACTTTGCAAATGTACGAGAAGCAAGTTACAATTTAATCAAACAAATAATTAACTGTAATAGTGATGCAGATGGACGGCGTTCCACGTTCTTGGGACCACGCTCCCGGATAACTCCTCCAGCTTATAGGCACCGCCGGGCAGCTTCTCACGGACTCTGTAAGGTCCCTCCCAATTTGGAAACAGCTTGCCCATCCTGGTTGGCGCCACCACCTGCCGTAGGACAAGATCGCCCTCTCGCATGTCCCTGGGTACCACCTTCGAGTTGTACTTCCGGCCGGCCCTTTGTTTCGCAGCAAACTCCTGGATGTGGGCGGCCTCCCTTATCTCATCCAGCATATCCAAGTCGCATGCTTGGCCAATTTCGTTATCTTACAAAACAAACAGCGTTAGTTGAAAGATTTCTGAAATAAACACTGTTAGTCGAGTAGTTTCATAAATGATGGCGAATATATATAGTGTAGGCATCATCCCAGGAGACATTCCCGGCAAAAATTTACGTCCTTACCTTCAGCGTTAAAATTTTCCCTGCGCCACGTGGGCGTATCGACTTCTACGGGAAGCATTGCCTCCGCCCCGTATACCATTCTAAACGGCGTCTCATTTAAGGATGAGTGGGGTGTCGTGTGATACGACCAAAGTACCTGAACACTCAGTAATGACATGAGCACCATAAGAAATACTTAATCAGACCAAAGTAATGTTTTCAAAAATATAACAGGATGTAATACATCAAGCTGCAGACAGACTAGCATTTGCAAAATACACTAGGATGTACTTAATTAAACTGGGTTTACCTCATGTAGTCGTTCGGACCAAAGACCTTTGGCGTCATCCAGTTTCTTCTTGAGCCCGTTCAAAATTACCTTGTTGGCGGACTCGGCCTGTCCATTCGCCTGGGGGTGAGTAACTGACACAAACTTTGTTTGGATCCCGAGTCCGCTGCAGAAGTCTCTAACAGTCTTGCTGGCGAACTGCGTCCCGTTATCGGATACAATGCACCTGGGTAGACCAAACCGGCAGATGATTTTATTCCAATAAAAACGCCTAACTCTTTCGGCAGTGATCTTTGCTACGGGCTCCGCCTCTATCCATTTAGTAAAGTAGTCAACCCCAACAATCAAGAATTTCAGCTGACCTGGCGCTAAAGGGAAGGGGCCGAGAATATCAACGCCCCATTGGCAGAACGGCCATGGCGAGGTGACGGAATGCAAGACTTCGGCCGGCGCATGGAGGAGAGAAGCAAACTTCTGGCACTTGTCACACTTCTTGACATAATCGGCGCAGTCTTTTAACAGGGTAGGCCAGTAGTACCCGGTGCGAACGATCTTATTGGCGAGGGCCCTACCGCCTATATGACTTCCGCATACGCCCTCATGAACCTCCAAGAGCACCAGCCGTGTTTCACTTTCGGCCAGGCATCTCAGCATCGGTGACGCCACACCCATCTTGTACAACTTACCCGCCTGCATGGTATATCTCGCACACTGCCTCCTCATCTTTTGTTCCTCCTCGTCTGAATCAGGCGACCAATTACCTTCCAAATATTTGACAATTGGTGTCATCCATCCTCCATCTTCGGCCTGGACAGCGCCCACCATCATTGCTTCCGTGCTGGGGGCTGCCAATGTTTCTTGAATCACCGTCCTGTTGTGCCCCGGTCTCTTGGTACTGGCCAACTTTGAAAGGATGTCGGCACGGGAGTTCTGTTCGCGTGGCACATAGGTCGCCTCGAAAAATGTGAAGTTCTGAGCCAACTCCTGCACTTTCTTCAAGTATTTCGTCAGCTGTCCGTCCTTCGTCTGATACTCTCCTGCAATCTGATTGGTCATTAGCTGTGAGTCAATCCGCGCCCTGAGATTCGTGGCACCCATCTCTCGAGCAAGTTGCATTCCAGCTATTAGGGCCTCATATTCAGCTTGGTTGTTGCTTGCCTTCCATTCGAATCTTAGTGATTGCTCGATTAGGACGTCATCCGGGCCTTCCAACACGATCCCTGCACCGCTCCCCTTGAGGTTGGATGCTCCGTCTACTGATAAGATCCACACGAAAGGTGACTGGGCTTCAGCGGGTGAACTCAACTCTACCAAGAAATCTGCCAACACCTGTGATTTGATACTGCCCCTGGGGACGAACTGGATATCATATTCG
Organism: Medicago ruthenica; assembly: GCA_018208015.1. Classification (NCBI taxonomy): domain Eukaryota; kingdom Viridiplantae; phylum Streptophyta; class Magnoliopsida; order Fabales; family Fabaceae; genus Medicago; species Medicago ruthenica. Next base: position 40,535 of record WNNG01000058.1, on the reverse strand, counting down.
GACAGCTCCACGGACCATGACACCATGCGCCCTGCCAAATCCGGCTTTTTCAGTACCTGCCGAACCGGGTGGTTGGTTTTCACCACGATCCGGTGACCCTGGAAGTAAGGGCGTAGCTTCCTCGCCGTGGTTACCAACGCTAGAACTAGCTTCTCAATTTTCTGGTATCGCAGCTCCGCGCCCTTAAACACCCTGCTAACGAAGTACACCGGCTTTTCGCCCTCCTCCTTCTCTTGGACAAGAACTGAACTCAGGGCGTGCTCTGTCACTGACAAGTATAGGTAAAGTATGACGCCTTTATCCGGGCGCGTTAGAATTGGAGGAGTGGCCAGGAAAGACTTGACTTTAATGAAGGCGTCCTCACATTCGGCCGTCCATTCGAACATCTCCCCCTTCCTGAGCGTCGTGAAGAAATGAAAAGCTTTGTCTCCCGCACACGACAAAAAACGAGACAACGCCGCCAGACGCCCTGTGAGCTGCTGGACCTCCTTGACGGACGTGGGGCTCCTCATGTCGATGATAGCCTGGCATTTATCTGGGTTGGCTTCTATCCCTCTTTTGGTTAACATGTATCCCAAAAACTTTCCCGCCTGAACCCCAAATGAGCATTTGGAGGGGTTTAGACGCATGTTGTACTTTCTTACACATCCCAAGATTTCCTCAAGGGCTTGGCAATGACTTCCCTCCTCCGCGGTCTTCACCACCATATCGTCAATATAAACTTCCAGGTTTCACCCTATCTGGTCGGCGAAGACTCTGTCCATCAGCCTCTGGTAAGTGGCGCCGGCATTCTTTAATCCGAATGGCATTACCTGGTAGAAGTAGTTGGACGCGTTGGTCATGAACGCGGTTCTGGGGGCGTCCAAGGGATCCATCCGAATTTGATTGTATCCTGAGTACGCATCCATGAAGCTCAGCGTCTTATATCCTGAAGTACCATCTATCAGTCTGTCAATGGCGGGGAGAGGGTATGGATCCTTAGGGCAAGCAGTGTTCAGATCCGTGAAGTCGACACACATCCTCCACTTACCCGAACTCTTTTTCACCAGCACAACGTTGGCCAACCAGGTCGGGTACTTAATCTCACAGATAAACCTGGCCGCCCTCAACTTCTTCACCTCTTCATCCATTGCCTTCCGCTTTTCCTCTCCCATTTTCCTTTTCCTCTGGACCACGGGCTTCACCTTTGGGTCCACCGCCAAATGATGACATACCACATTCACATCGATGCCGGGCATGTCTGATGGGCTCCATGCAAACAAATCCAAATTTCTTCTCAGAAGGCAGACTATCTCCTCCTCTTCAGTCTTTGTCAAAGCCGTGCCAACTTTAGTAGTTTGGGAAGCCTGAGGGCCGATCTGTATCTCCTTAAGGTCCTCGATGGGGGTCAGTCTTTCCTCGACGTACTCCTCTCGTGGATCCAAATCTACAAAATTGACATCCTGGGCGTTTGAGGGGCTGGGGCCTCGCCTAGACGAAGAGTGGTCTGGTTTCCGAACTCTTAGGCTGTCCTGGTAGCACTTCCTGGCCGTCCTCTGATCTCCTTTGACCACTCCCACCTTACCATTGGGCAGCGGGTACTTCATGGTGAGGTGGAGCGTTGAAATTGCTGCTGACAACTGGTTGAGTGAAGGACGCCCTATGATTATGTTATAGGACGAGGGCGCATTCACCACCAGGTATCTGACTGAGACGGGCCTGGCGCTTTCATCCTCGCCGAATACTGTCCTCATGGTTATATACCCCCGTACCTGCACCTGCTCTCCCACGAATCCAACTAAAGACCCGTTGAACGGCTGCAACAACTCCGCGCCCAAGTTCAACTTCTCGAAGGCGTCGTAGTACAGGATGTCCGCCGAGCTTCCTGGATCAATTAACACCCTTCTCACCACACAGTTCAAAAGCTGTAAGCTGATCACCAAAGGGTCGTCCTCGTGTTCCCGCAAAATCTTTACTGGAGAAAGTGAGTTCAGGATCAGCTTCTGGGATGGGCATTCGCATGCCTTCCAAACTGTCGATGTGCATCACGTGGCGAGCATACCTTTTTCTGGAGGAGTTAGTCTCGCCTCCCCCAGCAAACCCTCCTGCAATGGTGTTGATGGTTACGCGGGCGTGTGGATTGCTATTGCCGCTTCCTGATCCGGGGTCCTCGCCACCCCTTGATGGGGGATCCAGTGGCCCGCGCTGGTTCCCTCTCTGGCTGGAACCTTGCCCTCCTCTGACGTAGCCCTTCAGATGTCCTTCCTGTATTAGCTTCTCAATCTCCCGCTTTAAGACTCTACAGTCGTCGGTGTGATGTCCCCTAGCTTTATGGTACTTGCACCACTTCTCAGGATCATTTCCCATTACTTCAGATCGCGAGGCCGGTGGTTGAGGAATCAAACCCGTATGAAGAACCTCCTGCAGAATGCGCTCTCTCCTCTGATTCAAAGGCGTAAAGTTTTCTAACGGCCTTCTGGCCGGTGACTTGAAAGATCTTCGCATCGGCTGAAGGTAGCTATTCTTCCTGGGGCTATGAAATTCATTCCCCCCAGAACTCCTTTCACGTGCGTCCCGGGCCTTCTTCTCAGCATTGCTCTCTTCGCCCTTGATGTAACACTCCGCCCGGGCTAAGATTTCCTCCATAGAATCCGCTGGTTTCTGGGCCAGGGATTCATTGAACTGGCCAGCTCTCAATCCATTCTGGAAAGCTCCGACGAAAATTTCCTGGTTGGGGCTGGCGACTTTGATAGTAGCTTCGTTGAACCTGGCGAGATACTCCCTTAACGGCTCGTGGGGTCCTTGTCGGACGTTAAAAAGGCTGGTGGTTGAGACCTTTCTATGCTTGCTAGCTGTGAACTGGTGTACCATCCGCCTGGCGAAATCGGGGTAGCTGGTTATGGAAAAGCGAGGCACACCCATGTACCACTTGAGGGCTGCCTTCTTGAGGGTTCCTGCGAGCAATTTGCATTTCAAGGAGTCCGCCGCTCCTATGATCGCCATCTGAGTGTTGAACGCCGTCAGGTGTTCGGTGGGATCTGATTTCCCATCGAATGAAGCGAGGTGTGGGGGTTTGAAATTCTCCGGGACCGGTGCGTTCCAGATCTCGGCGGATAAGGGCTGGGGATCCTCTAGTTCCGGACCCTCTTGGTCATCTTGCTGCTCCTGATGTTGTTGTTGTTGAAGGGTTTGGACGGAGGCCTGGAGTGCCTCATTCTGTTGGCGCAGTTCCTCTAGCTGGAGCTGCATGGCGGTAACGGCATCCGGATCGGCGTTGTTGTTTCGGGATCCGGCCATTACGAGTTGGATGATTCGGCTTGTTTGAGCGTTTGGTTAAGAAAAACTGAGGCCTGGGAAAGTTTTACCTGGCCCCACGGTGGGCGCCAACTGTTCCTGCTGGTTGAACAACAGTACCAACCCCCTGAGCTATGTTATGACTCAAGAGCTTGGCTAGGGTTTTCTCTTTGTGAAAATGAACGTGATGCCTTGTGAACCGTTGCAGCCCCCCTTTTATACGTCCCCCCGGCCTAGGGAAATGAGGGCAGTTCTTACGGGATTCCCCAGCCACCTGGAGCGGTGACCTGGTCCTCGTCCGAGAAGCCCGGTCTACGATGGGAACGTGGAGAAGACTTGGTAGACGGGTCCAAACGTGGCCGTTAGCTCGGGTTTTGGCATGGTCAGCTCGTTCCGGGTGTGGTTCAGGGGCGTGCTCCGTACCCGAGCTGTTTCTGCGGGTACATGATCTCGCCCACGTGGCGGGTACGTGGACAATGAGGTCCAGCTGGCCCGGGAGGACTGCCACGCGTCGTGAGAGGAATAAGATGACGGTACAAGATTCGAAAGTGGCGAGCAGCCATAATTGGAAAAGTTAAATAGGCCCTGACACCGACAAGGTTTTTCTCTTCACACTTGCATGTTTCAATCAAATGACCCATTGCCAAGACCGTCGTAAAAGGCTTCCAAGATGTGTCGACTCAAGTTGACATCCCTGCCTTCGTGTATTTGGATTGCCAGTTTGATATACATCTTCGCCACTTGCAGAAAAGGAGTGCAGAAGACAAAAAGGGACAGCCAGAGGGTCAAGAAAGCGACATGTTCTATGTCGGAAACATCTTCACTTGCAGTGTCATAGTGGTCCTATATGTAAGACGAGAAAGCAGCATGCTGAAAGTTGAATTCAATGTCTGTCGATGTGGTACTAGGTGAAATTCTGGCAGGTACTGAGTTAACACGTAAAACAGAGCACAAAGTATGCAAAACAGAGCACAATAAAACTGGTTCATAAGCAGCAAATAAAAGTGCAGAAAGTAAAGAACACACAGTATTTGTTAACCCAGTTCGGTGCAAACATCACCTACATCTGGAGGATACCAATCCAGGAAGGAAATCCACTATGAGGAATTAATCCTAAGACTCAAGACACAGCCCCTGTTCCTAGTCTTCTGACTTAATCTCCACCAGTCAAGATTTCTACCCAGTAACACCTAGGTATAAGAACCCCCTCTTACTTCCTAATCAAGTAACTACAACCCAGTTACTAACAACTCTGAAAACAACCCAGTTATGAAGACACACTTCAAGACATCAAAAACCTCACTCGTACTTAAAAGCTTAGAGTGAATTACAACTCAAAACAACTAAACCAACTCAAACATAAGAGGTGTACAGAATAAAGCCTAAGCTTAAAAACTCAAAAACTCTAAAAATTCTAAACTCTGATTTCTGGTTTTTGACTCGCAGTCTTCAATAGCAGCAGCACATCTTCTTATATAGTCTTCAGCAGGCACACATAATTCTAAATCATATCTTCTTCAAAATACAATACTGAAATTCTTTGAAGCTCAAAAAGGAAACATATATTTCTGAACCATATTAAGCGAAGATCCCTTTGAAATATATTCATTCATAAACACGAAGCCAATCTTCACCAAGATCTTCACCAAAATAATCGGCCTTCTAGAAAACAAATGCCTGGATAAAACTTCAGTAAATCTTCCAAAGATACGCAAGGAAATAATCACAAAGAATGCAGAATTCCAGCTTCTGAAAACAGCTTCTGAAGTTCAGCTTCTGAAGGTCAACGCCAGTCAACGTTTGAAGGCAGCTTCTGAAGGTCAACAGAAGTCAACGTCTTGACAGAGCGTCTGAAGCCCGGTTCTGCGTCTCATGAACAGTACCAGCGTCTGAAGGCCAATTCTGCTTCTGATGAACAGTAAAACCAGTTTTCAGCTTCTAAACCTCCTGAAATGCAATTTTCAGCTTCTGAAGACTTAAAAGGCTCTGGAGACGCCTTGCTTGAGCACTTTGATTTTACCAAACATGTAGCCAACCTTCAAATAACCAACAATCTCCCCCTTTGGCAAATTTTTGGCTAAAATCAAATGCTTCACAAAGAACAAGTTCTTCACTCTTCAAAATATACTCAGCCATGAAGAACTACACCTATAATTAACCATAGCAACATAGATAGATAGCAGCGGATAAAAGCTATGTTAAACCAATCAAAACAGCTTCAGTTTATCTTCTGAAAAATCACACCACATCCTGAAGCACACAACACAACTTCTGATAATCTGAAGTCCACAAACTTCACAGTTTCTGATCTTCACAGTTTCTGAAGCACATATGAACAACTCCCTCTGAAGCACAAACACACCAGCTTCTGAAATCACCCAGAAAACTCCTCCTGCAACTCAGCTCATCACAAACAACTCTCCCTCTTAATTCTGAACTGCAGTAAGCTCTGAAAAATTGCTTCTGAAACTGAACCAACACACAGCTCAGGTACTTAACACTTAAACGTTCCCCCTGAGCCAGAAACTCCCCCTCAAACATATCTGCACTGCTCTTATTGTATTTGTGAACTCTGAATAAAACTGTCAATTTCTGAACAATAACCTCTGAATTCTGAAACTTAACAAACTCTGAACATCAACATTCTAAAACTAACCATAAGTTTTTCTCCCCCTTTTTAGCCAAAAAATCTTGACAAAACATAGTCTTCACATAGGGAACAAAAATTGAATGTTTAACACAGACTATTTCAAAGTCAGACTCAGTCAGACCCAACTTCATCTCCTTCACTTCCAGCTTGCTCACCCTCTGCAATCTATAATTGCTATAACTCCTCATGCAGACAAACTTTTGAAGAATTACAAATAGAAACATTCTTTTTTACATCTAGGCTTTCATCTAGCATAGACATCCAGTGATTCATTTGAAGTTCAAGATGCTGCAGCTCCTTGTGATACATCTTAATTTGTTTTCCACTTTGACACTTACCACAACCTTTGTCTTCATTGATCTTAATTTTGGGTTCCACAGACTTGACTTTCTTCAAACCCTTCATGTTTAAGTGCTCAGGCTTCTGATGACAGAGTCTGTCTTCTTCTTTAGGTACCCACAAATAACAGTTGTCTTTTGATCTGCAGCCCCTCATCAGAACCTCACCTTCTTTACCAGTTACCAAACATTCTTCCTTGTTGAAATTCACTTTCAAGTCTTGATCACACAGCTGGCTTATACTGATCAGATTTGAAGTCAACCCTTTCACTAATAACACATTATCAAGTCTTGGTAATCCATCACTCACCAAATCTCCAATTCCAAGAATTTCTCCTCTAGCTCTACCACCAAAAGTTACATATCCACTAGTGTCAGGTCTTATATTTTTAAGAAATTTACTAACTCCAGTCATGTGTCTAGAGCATCCACTGTCAAAGTACCAGTCTTTCCTAGATGATGCTTTCGGAGAGGTGTGCGCCATTAGACCAACATTATTACATTTGGGTTTCCACACCTTCTTGACATTGATTCTGTTTGTTGCAGGTTCCACTTTTCTGTACCGAAAGTGCTCAGGATAACCATATAGCTTGAAACAGAATGGTTTAATGTGCCCCTTCTTTCCACAATGATGACAAATCCATGGATGATTTCTCCTCTTTTCTTTAGACTTCTAAGGTTGCTTCTGAGGTTTCATCTTAGATGTTCCTACCATGGGATCATAAGTTTCAGTAGCAGGAACAAACATTTTAGCAGGATTCTTCTGTTTGAGGTTCAAAGTCTCATCAACAAATCCTAAGCCACTTTGTTTCCCTTGTTCTGATTCTCCAATATCTCCTCCAGCACATCAGTAACACTATTCATCATTCTGACCTGCTTTTTCATGTTCTCAAGCTGGGAATTCAGTTGACTCACTTCATCTTTGAGATCTGAATTTTGCAGTAAGAGATCACCTTTCTCAGCCTCTAGTTGACAGATTATCTTCTTCTGATCCACCAGTTGCTTGCAAACTTCTACACTTCTGATGTATAGGTTTTTGTAGTTGTCAGCTAGTTCTTCATATGATGATTTTTCAATTCTGGCTTCAGACTCTTAGTCAGACTTTGATAATGTCTTAGACTCTAAAAATGCTTTAGACTTTGAAAGAGCTCCTGAGGCCTTAACCTTAACATCAGACTTGTCTCTTCCAGTTAGGGCAAAAACATACTTAGCAGATTCACTCTCTACTTCTTCTTCTGAGTCTTCATCTGACCAGGAAACAGCCAAGCTCTTCTTCTGCTTCTTAAGATAAGTAGGACATTCTGACTTGATATGACCATATCCTTCACATTCAAAACACTGAACACCCTTTGGTTGATTGCTCTTCTCATCAGTCTTGGTCTTCTTCACATCAATTTGTTGCTTGCTGTTGTTGAATCTGAAGTTCTGACCTTTGGACTTGGATCTTCTGTCAACATGCTTCAGAATCCTATTAAACTGTCTCCCCAGCAACACAAGTGTTTCTAATAAGCCATCATCATCCTGATCAAACTCTTGTTGATCATCAGCTTCAGAATTAACTGCAAAAGCTACTCCTTTCCCTTTCTTCTCAGTCTGTTTATAGAAAGCTGTTTCAAAATTCAGCAAGGATCCAATTAACTCCTCAACCTTCATAGTAGAGATGTCATGAGCTTCCTCAATAGCTGTCACTTTCATGTCAAATCTTTTAGGAAGTGACCTGAGTATTTTTCTAACAATCTTCTCATCTGACATCTTCTCTCCAAGAGAATCAAAATAATTAGCCATATCCAAGACATTCATATAAAAGTCTTGAATGTTCTCATCCTCCATCATCTTCAAATTTTCAAATTTTGTGGTGAGAAGTTGAAGTCTGGACATCTTAACCTTTGAAGTTCCTTCATGAGTGGTCTTGAGTATCTCCCAGGCATCCTTGGCTATGGTACACTGCTTGATCAGTCTGAACATGTTCTTGTCCACTCCATTGAATAGTGCATTCAAGGCTCTGGAGTTTCCAAGAGCCAAATCATCTTCAGCCTTTGTCCATTCTTCTTCTGGTTTCAGGACTTCAGTCTTATTCCCATCTTTGTCCAACACAACTGGATGATCCCAACCTTTTAGCTAAGCTTTCCAGGTCCTGCTGTCTATGGATTTCAGGAAGGCACACATACGAGACTTCCAATATTCAAAGTTTGTGTCATCCAATAGAGATGGTCTGTTAACATATCCTCCTTCCTTGTCCATTCTTGCCAGAAAAATCTTCCCTGGAGCTCACCCAATAACAGGCAGGGTGCCTGCTCTGATGCCAATTTAAATTCTGGCAGGTACTGAGTTAACATGTAAAACAGAGCACAAAGTATGAAAAACAGAGCACAATAAAACTGGTTCATAAGCAGCAAATAAAAGTGCAGAAAGTAAAGAACACACAGTATTTGTTAACCCAGTTCGGTGCAAACATCACCTACATCTGGAGGATACCAATCCAGGAAGGAAATCCACTATGAGGAATTAATCCTAAGACTCAAGACACAGCCCCTGTTCCTAGTCTTCTGACTTAATCTCCACCAGTCAAGATTTCTACCCAGTAACACCTAGGTATAAGAACCCCCTCTTACTTCCTAATCAAGTAACTACAACCCAGTTACTAACAACTCTGAAAACAACCCAGTTATGAAGACACACTTCAAGACATCAAAAACCTCACTCGTACTTAAAAGCTTAGAGTGAATTACAACTCAAAACAACTAAACCAACTCAAACATAAGAGTGGTGTACAGAATAAAGCCTAAGCTTAAAAACTCAAAAACTCTAAAAATTCTAAACTCTGATTTCTGGTTTTTGACTCGCAGTCTTCAATAGCAGCAGCACATCTTCTTATATAGTCTTCAGCAGGCACACATAATTCTAAATAATATCTTCTTCAAAATACAATACTGAAATTCTTTGAAGCTCAAAAAGGAAACATATATTTCTTGTTGAGTCTTTTGGTGTTGGCTGCATGTTTTGGCAAAACCAAAGTATTGAATAGAAGCATCTCCATATTTGAAACATTTCTTCAGTTGCAAGTTTTGTGTTTTGAAGCCATTCAGAAGCTGAAAATGTCATCAGAAGCTGAATGCACTGTAGCACTTCAGAAGCTGAATTCAGGTTCTGATGCCAGCGTTGACTTATGTTGACTTCATCAGAAGCTGGTTATTTTCAAGGTTTTTCTATGCGAATCTTTGCAAGATTTATTGAAGATTTATCCACGCATATGGCTTCTAGAATGTTGATTTATTTGGAGAAGATTTTATTGAAGATTTGGTTCAAAGATATGAAATTCATATTTTCCTGTTATAATCTTTAAAAGATTCAGTACAGTTTTATTTGTTACATTATTGGACCAATCTTATTTCAGTAACAAATCAAATCAGAAAGATTAGATTGTTATTTTATTCTGCAAGACTGAAGGCTATAAATAGAGGAGAGCTGCTGCTATTCAAGATACGGATTTTAGAGTTTAAGTTCAGAAAATTGAGTCTTAGTTGTTTTTAAGCTTTTGCTTTATTTTTGTACGCCACTCATATGCTTTGAGTTGGTTTAGGATTGTTATTGAGTTGTAATTCATTCTAAGCCTCTAGGTACGAATGAAGTTGTGTTTTTGAAGTTTTCTGAAAAACAGAGTGTTTTTGATTAAGGGTTTCAGTAACAGGTTTGTTACTTGAATAGGAAGTTAGTGGTCTCTAATACTCAACGTGTTGGGTAGAATTCAAGACTAGGAGGAAGTTAATTGCTTAGGCTGGGAACTGGGAGTCAGTGTCTTGAGTCATAAGGATTAATTCCTATAGTGGAATTCCTTCCTGGATTGGTATCCCCCAGAGTAGGAGGTGTTTACTCCGAACTGGGTTAACAAATTTCTGTGCCTTTTTACTTTCCTGCACTTTAAATTTGCTGCCTGTGTGTGTTTGTGTTTGTGCTCTGTTTTGCAAACTATTGTGCCCTGCGTGCTGTTCAGAACCTGTTAGGTTCAGAACCTGTTTTCTCTTAAGTATTGCCTGGCCAGAATTTCAATTGGCATCAGAGCAGGCACCCTGCCTGTATTTTGGGTGAGATCCAGAGGACTTATTTCTGGTAAGCATGGATAGAGAAGGAGGATATGTCAATAGACCACCCCTACTAGATGGCACAAACTATGAGTATTGGAAGTCAAGGATGTGTGCTTTTCTAAAGTCTATTGACAGCAGGACTTGGAAAGCTGTGATTAAAGGCTGGGATCATCCTGTGTATACAGACAAAGATGGTAACAAGACTGAGGTTCTGAAGCCTGAGGAGGAATGGACCAAAAGCTGAAGATGATCTGTCACTGGGAAATTCAAAAGCTTTGAATGCTATCTTCAATGGTGTTGATCAAGAACATGTTCAGACTCATCAAACAATGTATTGTGGCTAAGGATGCTTGGGAAATTCTGAAGACCACTCATGAAGGAACTTCTAAGGTGAAGATGTCCAGATTGCAGCTGCTGACCACCAAGTTTGAGAACCTGAAGATGAAAGAGGATGAAAATATCCAGGATTTCTATATGAATGTGCTTGATATGGCAAATTCTTTTGACTCTCTTGGTGAAAAGATGTCTGATGAGAAGTTAGTAAGAAAAATCCTCAGGTCCCTGCCCAGAAGGTTTGACATGAAGGTTACAGCAATTGAAGAGGCTCATGATATCACCACTATGAAGCTTGAGGAGCTGATTGGGTCATTGCTCAACTTTGAAACTGCCTTTTGTAAACAGACTGAGAAGAAAGGAAAAGGTGTAGCTTTTAGCGTGAATTCTGAAGCTGATGATCAACAAGAGTCTGAAGAGGATGACTTATCAGAAGCTCTTGTGTTGCTGGGAAAACAATTCAACAAGATTCTGAAGAATGTTAACAGAAAAGCCAAAGCCAAAGGTCAGAACTTCAGATTCAATAACAAGAAGCAACAAACTGATGAGAAAAAGACCAAGTCTGAGGAGAAAAGTAATCAAGCTAAAGGTGTGCAGTGCTATGAGTGTGAGGGTTTTGGACATATCAAATCTGAATGTCCTACTTTCCTGAAGAAACAGAAGAAGAGCCTAGCTGTTGCATGGTCTGATGATGGTTCTGAAGATGATGATGTTAGTGAATCTGATATGTGTGATACTGGTCTGGTAGTGAGGTCAGGAGCTATCTTGAAGGAGGAAGCTGTTTTAGAGTCTGAGACTTTTTCAGAATCTGACTCAGAGTCTGAAGCCTCATCTGTGTCTGAGGCTGCTAAAACCTCATATGATGAACTAGCTGATAACTACAAGAAGCTGTATACCAGAAGTGCTGAGGTCTGCAAACAAGTTTTGGATCAGAAGGAGACTATTCTACAACTGGAGGCTGAAAAAGGTGAACTGTTAGTGCAGAATTCAGATTTAAAAGAAGAAGTGAATCAACTGAACTCCCAACTTGATCAATTGAAGAAGCAAGTGAAGATGTTGAACTCTGCTACTGATAAGTTGGAGGACATTTTGGGGAATCAGCAACAAGGAAAAACTGGCTTAGGTTTTGTTGAGCAGACTCAGATTCCTAAACAGATGAGTTTTGTTCCTGCTACTCAAACTCATGATTCTATGGCTGGAACATCAAAGAAGAGACCTCAGAAGCAAGCCCAGAAGCAAGGTCAGAAGCATATTCAGATGAGACCTCAAAAACTAGCTCAGAAGAGACCCCAGATGCAAGGTCAGAAGCATGTTCAGATGCTACCTCAGAAGCAACCCCAGAAGTACAACAGAAGAAGGAGGAATCATACATGGACCTGTCATCATTGTGGTAAGAAGGGACATATCAAACCTTTTTGCTTTAAACTGTATGGCTATCCTGAACACTTTCAATATAGAAGAGTGCAACCAGCTGCACCCAGACACAATGTTCAGAAGGTGTGGAAACCTAAGGTTCAGAATGTAGGCCTGATTGCTCATACTTCATTAAGAGCCACCTCAAAAGAAGACTGGTATTTTGATAGTGGGTGTTCAAGGCACATGACTGGTGTGAAGAAGCTACTGAGCAATATCAGATCATACTCCAGAAGTTATGTGACATTTGGAGATGGTGTAAAAGGTCAAATTCTGGGAATTGGTGATTTGATCAGAGAAGGCCTGCCCAAACTTAATGATGTGCTACTGGTGGAAGGATTAACCTCTAATCTGATCAGTATTAGCCAACTATGTGATCAGGATTTAAAAGTGAATTTCAACAAGCAGGAGTGTATTGTTACTGATCAGGATGGTAAGATTCAGATGAGGGGCTGCAGATCCAAAGACAATTGTTACTTATGGGTTTCTGAAGAAGAAAGAAGTCTGACTTCTTGTCTTATGAGTTCAGAAGAAGAAGTCAAACTCTGGCACCAGAAACTGGGACATTTGCACTTGAAAGGCATGAAGAAAATCCTAAGTACTGAAGCTATCAGAGGTGTGCCTAATCTGAAGATCAATGAGGACAATGTTTGTGGTGATTGGAAAACAAACAAGAAAGTCTCATCCCAGATTAGTTCATCAGGTAACTACTAAAGTACTAGAACTTGTTCATATGGATTTAATGGGGCCTATGCAAGTAGAGAGCATTGGAGGAAAGAGGTATGCTTTTGTAATGGTAGATGACTACTCAAGATTCACATGGATCAACTTTGTTAGAGAGAAGTCTGACACTTTTAAAGTTTTCAAAGATATGTGCATCCAACTACAAAGAGAGAAGGATAGTGGGATTATCAGAATCAGAAGTGATCATGGCAAAGAATTTGAGAACAAGAGTTTTTCAGAATTCTGTGCTTCTGAAGGTATAAAGCATGAGTTTTCTGCACCTATCACACCTCAGCAAAATGGTGTAGTTGAGAGGAAGAACAGAACTTTAGCAGAATGTGCAAGGGTTATGCTGCATGCTAAGAAGCTGCCATATATGTTTTGGGCTGAAGCCATGAACACTGCATGTTATATCCATAATAGAGTCACTCTGAAGAAGGGAACAACTTGTACCTTATATGAACTATGGAAAGGAAGGAAGCCTACAGTCAAATACTTCCATGTTTTTGGGAGCAGATGCTACATTTTGGCTGATAGAGAAAATAGGAGAAAGCTGGATCCTAAGTCTGATGAAGGCATATTCCTGGGTTATTCAGTAAACAGCAGAGCTTATAGGGTGTTTAATTCAAGAACTAAAGTTGTGATGGAATCCATTAATGTGGTAATTGATGATCTGACTGCTGAGAAAGATAGAAGTGAGTCTGAAGTTGTTCCAGAGTCTGAACCATCAGAAGAACAAACTTCAGAAGCAGAAATTCATCCAGAGTCTGAAGAAGCAGATGTACATCCAGAACATGATCCTACCAATAAAGGGCCATCTATTAGAATTCAGAAGGATCATCCTAAGGAGCTTATCATTGGGAGTTTGGATCAAGGGGTCAGAACCAGAAGATCAGATGCTGCTGCTACTGATTCATGCTTTGTGTCAAAGGTTGAGCCTAAAAATGTGAAAGAAGCCCTAACTGATGAATTTTGGATTGAAGCAATGCAAGATGAGTTGAATCAATTCAAAAGGAGTGAAGTGTGGGATCTGGTTCCAAGACCTGAAGGGTTGAATGTGATTGGCACTAAGTGGATATTCAAGAATAAAACAGATGAAAATGGTACTGTAGTCAGAAACAAGGCAAGGTTGGTTGCTCAGGGTTATACTCAAGTTGAGGGACTTGATTTTGATGAGACCTTTGCACCTGTGGCTAGACTAGAATCCATAAGACTACTGTTGGGAGTATCCTGCATTCTCAAATTCAAATTATTCCAGATGGATGTGAAGAGTGCTTTTCTGAATGGTTATCTGCAAGAAGAAGTATATGTTGAACAGCCTAAGGGTTTTGTGGATCCTAAGTTTCCAGATCATGTGTACAAGTTGAAGAAAGCCTTATATGGACTGAAACAAGCACCAAGAGCATGGTATGACAGGCTGACTCAGTTTCTTGTGGCTCAAGGTTACAGAAAAGGAGGTTCTGATAAGACTCTGTTTGTGAAAGATGAAAATGGGAGTCTGATGATTGCTCAGATTTATGTGGATGACATAGTTTTTGGAGGAATGTCTCAGAAGATGGTCAAATTATTTGTTCAGCAGATGCAGTCAGAATTTGAAATGAGCTTAGTTGGTGAACTGACATACTTTCTTGGACTACAAGTCAAGCAAATGGAAGATACAATCTTCATTTCACAGAGTAAATATGCCAAGAACATAGTGAAGAAGTTTGGAATGGATTCTGCTGCTCATAAGAAGACACCAGCTGCTACTCACCTGAAGTTGACTAAGGATGAACATGGAAGATCAGTAGATCAAAGTCAATATAGAAGCATGATTGGGAGCTTATTGTATTTAACTGCAAGCAGACCTGATATCACTTATGCTGTTGGAGTATGTGCAAGATATCAAGCTGATCCTAAGATGAGTCATCTGACACAAGTTAAAAGGATCCTGAAGTATGTGAATAGCACAAGTGACTATGGAATCATGTATTCACGTAGTTCAAGTTCTGAACTGGTGGGATTTTGTGATGCTGACTGGGCTGGAAGTGCTGATGACAGAAAGAGCACTTCAGGAGGTTGTTTCTTCTTAGGAAGTAACTTGATTTCATGGTTCAGCAAGAAACAAAACTGTGTTTCATTGTCAACTGCTGAAGCTGAATACATTGCTGCTGGGAGTAGTTGTTCACAACTGGTTTGGATGAAACAGATGATGGAAGAGTACAACATGAAACAAGGAATCATGACCTTATTTTGTGACAATTTGAGTGCTATCAACATTTCTAAGAATCCAATTCAGCACAGCAGAACCAAACACATAGACATCAGACATCATTTTATTAGAAACCTTGTGGAGGACAGGATTGTTCAGCTAGAACATGTAGCTACTGAAGAACAAGTTGCTGACATTTTCACAAAGGCCTTGGATGCTAAGCAGTTTGAAAACTTAAGAAGCAAGTTAGGTGTATGTTTGCATGAAGACTTATAGCAATTAATGCAAACTGGATGTGAGGAAGATAAAGTACCTGCCAGTTGTGCTTATGCTGAGTGTGATCATGTGTCTGAATCTGATAGCTTTTCCAGGATCTGTGTTACTTGCTTTGATTTTATTCCCTATATGAAGACTATGTTTTGTCAGAATTTTGTGGCTAAAAAGGGGGAGAAAATCTTATGTAATGTGTTGGCTCTGTTGGCTCTGATACCAAAAGTCTTATGCAAAGTGTTGCTGCTCAGAAATTCAAATTTCAGATGCTCAGTTTTCACTGTGGTTCAGAAGTTGTGTGTGTAGTTCAGTGTTCAGATTCAATATAAGAAGAGCTGTCAAGATGATATTAAGGGGGAACATGTGTCTCAGGGGGAGTACAAGATTGTTATGATCCTGAGTGTTTCTGTGATCCTGAAGTGTACTTCTGATATGCTCTGATAACAATTCTCTGTGTTCAGTAGTGAGGGGGAGTTTGTGTGAGAAGCTGAGTTGCAGGGGGAGTGTTGTGGAGATTCAGAAGTAAGGGGGAGTGTTTGTGATGATCAGAAGTTGATCAGTAGCTCTGATACCATGGTTGTGATCAGAAGTTGATCAGTACTTGGTGGCTGTGTGCTTCAGTAGCTGTGATGTTTTGTAGAACTGAAGCTGGTTTGTGTTATTCATAGTTGTGTCCGCTGCTTATGTTTATGCTATGATATGTTATTGTGGAGTTCTTCATTGCTGAGTTGTTTATAAGGGAGATTGAAGAACTTGGATGGTTTTAGCCAAAAATTTGCCAAAGGGGGAGATTGTTGAGTCTTTTGGTGTTGGCTGCATGTTTTGGCAAAACCAAAGTATTGAATAGAAGCATCTCCATATTTGAAACATTTCTTCAGTTGCAAGTTTTGTGTTTTGAAGCCATTCAGAAGCTGAAAATGTCATCAGAAGCTGAATGCACTGTAGCACTTCAGAAGCTGAATTCAGGTTCTGATGCCAGCGTTGACTTATGTTGACTTCATCAGAAGCTGGTTATTTTCAAGGTTTTTCTATGCGAATCTTTGCAAGATTTATTGAAGATTTATCCACGCATATGGCTTCCAGAATGTTGATTTATTTGGAGAAGATTTTATTGAAGATTTGGTTCAAATATATGAAATTCATATTTTCCTGTTATAATCTTTAAAAGATTCAGTACAGTTTTATTTGTTACATTATTGGACCAATCTTATTTCAGTAACAAATCAAATCAGAAAGATTAGATTGTTATTTTATTCTGCAAGACTGAAGGCTATAAATAGAGGAGAGCTGCTGCTATTCAAGATACGGATTTTAGAGTTTAAGTTCAGAAAATTGAGTCTTAGTTGTTTTTAAGCTTTTGCTTTATTTTTGTACGCCACTCATATGCTTTGAGTTGGTTTAGGATTGTTATTGAGTTGTAATTCATTCTAAGCCTCTAGGTACGAATGAAGTTGTGTTTTTGAAGTTTTCTGAAAAACAGAGTGTTTTTGATTAAGGGTTTCAGTAACAGGTTTGTTACTTGAATAGGAAGTTAGTGGTCTCTAATACTCAACGTGTTGGGTAGAATTCAAGACTAGGAGGAAGTTAATTGCTTAGGCTGGGAACTGGGAGTCAGTGTCTTGAGTCATAAGGATTAATTCCTATAGTGGAATTCCTTCCTGGATTGGTATCCCCCAGAGTAGGAGGTGTTTACTCCGAACTGGGTTAACAAATTTCTGTGCCTTTTTACTTTCCTGCACTTTAAATTTGCTGCCTGTGTGTGTTTGTGTTTGTGCTCTGTTTTGCAAACTATTGTGCCCTGCGTGCTGTTCAGAACCTGTTAGGTTCAGAACCTGTTTTCTCTTAAGTATTGCCTGGCCAGAATTTCATTTCTGAACCATATTAAGCAAAGATCCCTTTGAAATATATTCATTCATAAACACGAAGCCAATCTTCACCAAGATCTTCACCAAAATAATCGGCCTTCTAGAAAACAAATGCCTGGATAAAACTTCAGTAAATCTTCCAAAGATACGCAAGGAAATAATCACAAAGAATGCAGAATTCCAGCTTCTGAAAACAGCTTCTGAAGGTCAACGCCAGTCAACGTTTGAAGGCAGCTTCTGAAGGTCAACAGAAGTCAACGTCTGGACAGTGCGTCTGAAGCCCGGTTCTGCGTCTCATGAACAGTACCAGCGTCTGATGGCCAATTCTGCTTCTGATGAACAGTAAAACCAGTTTTCAGCTTCTAAACCTCCTGAAATGCAATTTTCAGCTTCTGAAGACTTAAAAGGCTCTGGAGACGCATTGCTTGAGCACTTTGATTTTACCAAACATGTAGCCAACCTTCAAATAACCAACAATCTCCCCCTTTGGCAAATTTTTGGCTAAAATCAAATGCTTCACAAAGAACAAGTTCTTCACTCTTCAAAATATACTCAGCCATGAAGAACTACACATATAATTAACCATAGCAACATAGATAGATAGCAGCGGATAAAAGCTATGTTAAACCAATCAAAACAGCTTCAGTTTATCTTCTGAAAAATCACACCACATCCTGAAGCACACAACACAACTTCTGATAATCTGAAGTCCACAAACTTCACAGTTTCTGATCTTCACAGTTTCTGAAGCACATATGAACAACTCCCTCTGAAGCACAAACACACCAGCTTCTGAAATCACCCAGAAAACTCCTCCTGCAACTCAGCTCATCACAAACAACTCTCCCTCTTAATTCTGAACTGCAGTAAGCTCTGAAAAATTGCTTCTGAAACTGAACCAGCACACAGCTCAGGTACTTAACACTTAAACGTTCCCCCTGAGCCAGAAACTCCCCCTCAAACATATCTGCACTGCTCTTATTGTATTTGTGAACTCTGAATAAAACTGTCAATTTCTGAACAATAACCTCTGAATTCTGAAACTTAACAAACTCTGAACATCAACATTCTAAAACTAACCATAAGTTTTTCTCCCCCTTTTTAGCCAAAAAATCTTGACAAAACATAGTCTTCACATAGGGAACAAAAATTGAATGTTTAACACAGACTATTTCAAAGTCAGACTCAGTCAGACCCAACTTCATCTCCTTCACTTCCAGCTTGCTCACCCTCTGCAATCTGTAATTGCTATAACTCCTCATGCAGACAAACTTTTGAAGAATTACAAATAGAAACATTCTTTTTTACATCTAGGCTTTCATCTAGCATAGACATCCAGTGATTCATTTGAAGTTCAAGATGCTGCAGCTCCTTGTGATACATCTTAATTTGTTTTCCACTTTGACACTTACCACAACCTTTGTCTTCATTGATCTTAATTTTGGGTTCCACAGACTTGACTTTCTTCAAACCCTTCATGTTTAAGTGCTCAGGCTTCTGATGACAGAGTCTGTCTTCTTCTTTAGGTACCCACAAATAACAGTTGTCTTTTGATCTGCAGCCCCTCATCAGAACCTCACCTTCTTTACCAGTTACCAAACATTCTTCCTTGTTGAAATTCACTTTCAAGTCTTGATCACACAGCTGGCTTATACTGATCATATTTGAAGTCAACCCTTTCACTAATAACACATTATCAAGTCTTGGTAATCCATCACTCACCAAATCTCCAATTCCAAGAATTTCTCCTCTAGCTCCACCACCAAAAGTTACATATCCACTAGTGTCAGGTCTTATATTTTTAAGAAATTTACTAACTCCAGTCATGTGTCTAGAGCATCCACTGTCAAAGTACCAGTCTTTCCTAGATGATGCTTTCAGAGAGGTGTGCGCCATTAGACCAACATTATTACATTTGGGTTTCCACACCTTCTTGACATTGATTCTGTTTGTTGCAGGTTCCACTTTTCTGTACTGAAAGTGCTCAGGATAACCATATAGCTTGAAACAGAATGGTTTAATGTGCCCCTTCTTTCCACAATGATGACAAATCCATGGATGATTTCTCCTCTTTTCTTTAGACTTCTAAGGTTGCTTCTGAGGTTTCATCTTAGATGTTCCTACCATGGGATCATAAGTTTCAGTAGCAGGAACAAACATTTTAGCAGGATTCTTCTGTTTGAGGTTCAAAGTCTCATCAACAAATCCTAAGCCACTTTGTTTCCCTTGTTCTGATTCTCCAATATCTCCTCCAGCACATCAGTAACACTATTCATCATTCTGACCTGCTTTTTCATGTTCTCAAGCTGGGAATTCAGTTGACTCACTTCATCTTTGAGATCTGAATTTTGCAGTAAGAGATCACCTTTCTCAGCCTCTAGTTGACAGATTATCTTCTTCTGATCCACCAGTTGCTTGCAAACTTCTACACTTCTGATGTATAGGTTTTTGTAGTTGTCAGCTAGTTCTTCATATGATGATTTTTCAATTCTGGCTTCAGACTCTTAGTCAGACTTTGATAATGTCTTAGACTCTAAAAATGCTTTAGACTCTGAAAGAGCTCCTGAGGCCTTAACCTTAACATCAGACTTGTCTCTTCCAGTTAGGGCAAAAACATACTTAGCAGATTCACTCTCTACTTCTTCTTCTGAGTCTTCATCTGACCAGGAAACAGCCAAGCTCTTCTTCTGCTTCTTAAGATAAGTAGGACATTCTGACTTGATATGACCATATCCTTCACATTCAAAACACTGAACACCCTTTGCTTGATTGCTCTTCTCATCAGTCTTGGTCTTCTTCACATCAATTTGTTGCTTGCTGTTGTTGAATCTGAAGTTCTGACCTTTGGACTTGGATCTTCTGTCAACATGCTTCAGAATCCTATTAAACTGTCTCCCCAGCAACACAAGTGCTTCTGATAAGCCATCATCATCCTGATCAAACTCTTGTTGATCATCAGCTTCAGAATTAACTGCAAAAGCTACTCAT
Organism: Medicago ruthenica; assembly: GCA_018208015.1. Taxonomy (NCBI): domain Eukaryota; kingdom Viridiplantae; phylum Streptophyta; class Magnoliopsida; order Fabales; family Fabaceae; genus Medicago; species Medicago ruthenica. The sequence goes on along the minus strand of WNNG01000058.1, from coordinate 20,409 downwards.
TTCCCTTTCTTCTCAGTCTGTTTATAGAAAGCTGTTTCAAAATTCAGCAAGGATCCAATTAACTCCTCAACCTTCATAGTAGAGATGTCATGAGCTTCCTCAATAGCTGTCACTTTCATGTCAAATCTTTTAGGAAGTGACCTGAGTATTTTTCTAACAATCTTCTCATCTGACATCTTCTCTCCAAGAGAATCAAAATAATTAGCCATATCCAAGACATTCATATAAAAGTCTTGAATGTTCTCATCCTCCATCATCTTCAAATTTTCAAATTTTGTGGTGAGAAGTTGAAGTCTGGACATCTTAACCTTTGAAGTTCCTTCATGAGTGGTCTTGAGTATCTCCCAGGCATCCTTGGCTATGGTACACTGCTTGATCAGTCTGAACATGTTCTTGTCCACTCCATTGAATAGTGCATTCAAGGCTCTCGAGTTTCCAAGAGCCAAATCATCTTCAGCCTTTGTCCATTCTTCTTCTGGTTTCAGGACTTCAGTCTTATTCCCATCTTTGTCCAACACAACTGGATGATCCCAACCTTTTAGCTAAGCTTTCCAGGTCCTGCTGTCTATGGATTTCAGGAAGGCACACATACGAGACTTCCAATATTCAAAGTTTGTGTCATCCAATAGAGATGGTCTGTTAACATATCCTCCTTCCTTGTCCATTCTTGCCAGAAAAATGTTCCCTGGAGCTCACCCAATAACAGGCAGGGTGCCTGCTCTGATGCCAATTGAAATTCTGGCAGGTACTGAGTTAACATGTAAAACAGAGCACAAAGTATGAAAAACAGAGCACAATAAAACTGGTTCATTAGCAGCAAATAAAAGTGCAGAAAGTAAAGAACACACAGTATTTGTTAACCCAGTTCGGTGCAAACATCACCTACATCTGGAGGATACCAATCCAGGAAGGAAATCCACTATGAGGAATTAATCCAAGACTCAAGACACAGCCCCTGTTCCTAGTCTTCTGACTTAATCTCCACCAGTCAAGATTTCTACCCCGTAACAACTAGGTATAAGAACCCCCTCTTACTTCCTAATCAAGTAACTACAACCCAGTTACTAACAACTCTGAAAACAACCCAGTTATGAAGACACACTTCAAGACATCAAAAACCTCACTCGTACTTAAAAGCTTAGAGTGAATTACAACTCAAAACAACTAAACCAACTCAAACATAAGAGTGGTGTACAGAATAAAGCCTAAGCTTAAAAACTCAAAAACTCTAAAAATTCTAAACTCTGATTTCTGGTTTTTAACTCGCAGTCTTCAATAGCAGCAGCACATCTTCTTATATAGTCTTCAGCAGGCACACATAATTCTAAATAATATCTTCTTCAAAATACAATACTGAAATTCTTTGAAGCTCAAAAAGGAAACATATATTTCTGAACCATATTAAGCAAAGATCCCTTTGAAATATATTCATTCATAAACACGAAGCCAATCTTCACCAAGATCTTCACCAAAATAATCGGCCTCCTAGAAAACAAATGCATGGATAAAACTTCAGTAAATCTTCCAAAGATACGCAAGGAAATAATCACAAAGAATGCAGAATTCCAGCTTCTGAAAACAGCTTCTGAAGTTCAGCTTCTGAAAGTCAACGCCAATCAACGTCTGAAGGCAGCTTCTGAAGGTCAACAGAAGTCAACGTCTTAACAGTGCGTCTGAAGCCCGGTTCTGCGTCTGATGAACAGTACCAGCGTCTGAAGGCCAATTCAGCTTTTGATGAACAGTAAAACCAGTTTTCAGCTTTTGAACCTCCTGAAATGCAATTTTCAGCTTCTGAAGACTTAAAAGGTTCTAGAGACGCATTGCTTGAGCACTTTGATTTTACCAAACATGTAGCCAACCTTCAAATAACCATCACTAGGGTCAAATGTTTTTCCAATGGGTTTTGGGCCAGTAATTGCAGCCACATCTAGAAGTGTTGGAGTTAACATTCCACATTTAAGGTGAAGGCTATTGGTAGAATGGTCCCAAAAATGCAATGTTGCTATCAACATGTGGGGTTGGTACTTTGGCCCAAGCCTCGACAGTTGGACAAGGTCGAAGATACCCAGGGTTTTCCAAAAATTCCCTTTCTTTGATTCGATTTTGTTTAGCCATTTCAGACATATCTCACTTCCGACATGAGGAACAGACCTAAACACTCTAGTGGGCGCATCCATGAAGTTCATAAAATAAGGCCCTTTCTCGAAAGTCCTAGGGGTAAAATGGTGATAAGTTGGAAAACTTTCCTTGATTTTGTCACTATCTATTCGGTCTCTAGGTAAAGGACCCAAAAACGCTAAAGGGCCCGCATATGCATGAGAATCAGAGCAAGAATCATTACCTAGGATTTCCAAATCTGTGCTTGCTCGTCCTTTAAGTCAGGTTCAGGAACGAACTTGAAGTTTCCCGGCTGGAGTTGTACGGAGAAGTTCGCTGTGTTTGCCGTGTCGGACGTTTGAGGGTTAGATGTAGACGCCATTGATGGGTTCTGAGTTTTCTGGATGATAATTTCAGAGGATGGTGCGCAAGAAAGTAACCTTCACCGTCGTTGATGATGGAAAGGAACCTCTTTTCTTGCTAAACTTGTGTTTTCAGAGAAATGGGTTTAGGAAAGGAGATGAACAGTTAAAATGGGGTTTCTGTTTTTCTATCAGTCAGGATGGAAAAGAGTGTGAGAAGAGTTAAGAAGGTACTTTTTATACTTTCCAAGGTATAACTTTATACTTTCTTTCACTTTAGATTGTGACAGATGTCAGCATCCCAAGTTGATAATCTGAAAACGTGGCCCACTAATTCCCTTGAGAATGGCGCCATATAAGGTGTTTTCAAATGAAGAGAAACTACCTTTCAGTTTTTCGAAAGACCAAACTCGAGGGTAATGGCCTAATACCACAATGAGGCCTATAGGGCAGGAAGTAAGGAAAGACTTCACCCATGGAGAAACCATCCTTGGCCAGTATTTTGAATATCATCAGCAGATATTTGGCTCCATCCACACCTCTAGAAGCCGCTTTACGCAGAATGCGGTAAACCTCGTCCATATTGTTAGGCTCGTCATGGACAATCCTTGATACTTCCACCATACTGAACGCTTCTTGACCACTCTGGATCATCCTGTGTGTTGGATATCTGAATGTTGGCTACATGTTTGGTAAAATCAAAATGTGCAAGCAATGCGTCTTCAGAAGTTAATTTGTGCTTCAGTAGCTGAAAATATCATTTTGTGCATCTTCAAAAGCTGGGTCAGAAGCTACAGTACTTCAAAAGCTGATAACTTGGCTCTGCGAAGGTCTTCAGACGCTGGTACTGTTCATCAGACGCACTGTTCAGACATTGACTTCTGTTGACCTTCAGAAGCTGCCTTCAGACGTTGACTTCTGTTGACCTTCAGAAGCTGCATTTCAGAAGCTGAATTTCTGCGTTCTTTCTGTTAATTCTTTCTGTATCTTTTGAAGATTTGTTTGAAGTTTTATCCTAGCTAATGGTTCTAGAAGGTTGAGTAATTTTACATGAAGATCTTGTTGAAGATTGGTTTCGTTTATTTATGAATATATTTTCAAAGGAATCTTTGCAAAATATATTTCAGAAATATATTTCCTTCTATGAGCTGCTAAAGAATTTCAGAATTGTATCTTTGAAGAATATATGGTTCAGAATTATGTGAGCTGCTGAAGACTATATAAGGAGGACGTGCTGCTATTGAAAAGTTTGGGGATTGAGTAAAAAACAGTTATCATTATAAGAGTCTTTGTGGTTTTTAGTCTGTAAGCTTTAGGCTTTGTTTTGTACACCACTCATCTGTTTGAGTTGGTTTAGTTTGTTTTGAGTTGTAAATCACTTAAAGCTTTTAAGCACAAGTGATGTTTTTGATGTCTTGAAGTGTGACTTTGTAATTGAGTTGTTTTGAAGTGTCTGATAATCACTGGGTTGTGATTACGTGATTAGGAAGTAAGTGAGTTCTTATATCTAGGAGTTCCTAGGTAGAAGTCTAAACGGGTAGTGATTAAGTGATAAGGCTGGAAAAACAGGGGTTGTGACTTGAGTCGTAGAATTAATACTACTTAGTGGATTTCCTTCCTGGATTGGTATCCTCCAGATGTAGGTGAAGTTTGCACCGAACTGGGTTAACAAATAACTGTGTTCTTTATCTTCTGTCTGTTTTATTTTCTGCTTCTGAACTATTGTTTTTCAGACTCTGTTTTTTCTAGTTCCGAACCAGTACTTGCCAGAATTTCAATTGGCATCAGAGTAAGCACCCTGCCTGTATTTAAGTGAGCTCCAGGGAAGATATTTTCTGGCTTTATGGAGAAAGAAGGAGTATTTGTTAACAGGCCACCTTTGTTGGATGGTTCCAACTATGATTATTGGAAATCATGCATGAGTGCTTTCCTTAAATCAATTGATAGCAAAACCTGGAAAGCTGTTCTGAAAGGTTGGGAACATCCTGTTGTGCTGGACAAAGAAGGAAAGAAGACATCTGTGTTGAAACCAGAAGAAGATTGGTCCAATGATGAAGATGCTTTATCTCTTGTAAGCTCCAAAGCCTTGAGTGCTATATTCAATGGAGTGGACAAGAATATATTCAGAATGATCAAGCAGTGCACAATAGCTAAGGATGCCTGGGAGATTCTCAAGACTACTCATGAAGGCACATCCAAGGTTAAACTGTCCAAACTTCAGCTTGTGACCCCAAAGTTTGAAAATCTCAGAATGTTGGAAGATGAGAACATACAAGTTTTTTACATGAATGTTCTGGACATGGCTAACTCTTTTGAATCTCGTGGAGAAAAAGTATCTGATGAGAAGCTTGTAAGGAAAATTCTCAGATCCCTACCTAAGAGGTTTGATATGAAGGTAACTGCAATTGAAGAAGCACATGACATCTCCAGCATGAAGGTTGAGTAATTAATATGTTCTTTTCAGAACTTTGAAATAAGCAGAACTGATAAGAAGGGGAAAGGTGTTGCTTTTTTGGCAAATGATGAAAGCTTATCAGAAGATATTGTGTTGTTGAGTAAACAGTTTAAGAAGTTTCTAAAGAAGACAAGAACTAATCAACCCAAAGGTGTTCAATGTCATGAGTGTGAAGGATATGGTCACATTAGAACAGAATGTGCCACATACCTCAAGAATCAGAAGAAAGGTTTCGCTGTGTCTTGGTCTGATGAAGATGACTCAGAAGGAGAAGAGGAGCATGTCACTGCTTTAACTGGTAAATTCTGGTCTGATGATAAAGTTAAGGTTTCTGAAACACTATAAATTACGTGAGCTGCTGAAGACTATGAGCTTCTAAAGAATTTCAGAATTGTATCTTGAAGAATATATGGTTCAGAATTATGTGAGCTGCTGAAGACTATATAAGGAGGACGTGCTGCTATTGAAGAGTTAGGGGATTGAGTCAAAAACAGTTATCATTATAAGAGTTTTTGTGTTTTTGAGTCTGTAAGCTTTAGGCTTTGTTTTGTACACCACTCATCTATTTGAGTTGGTTTAGTTTGTTTTGAGTTGTAAATCACTTAAAGCTTTTAAGCACAAGTGATGTTTTAATGTCTTGAAGTGTGACTTCGTAATTGAGTTGTTTTGAAGTGTCTGATAATCACTGGGTTGTGATTACGTGATTAGGAAGTAAGTGGGTTCTTATATCTAGGAGTTCCTAGGTAAAAGTCTAAACGGGTAGTGATTAAGTGATAAGGCTGGAAAATCAGGGGATGTGACTTGAGTCTTAGAATTAATACTACTTAGTGGATTTCCTTCCTGGATTGGTATCCTCCAGATGTAGGTGAAGTTTGCACCGAACTGGGTTAACAAATAACTATGTTCTTTATCTTCTATTTGTTTTATTTTCTGCTTCAGAACTATTGTTTTTCAGACTCTGTTTTTTTTAGTTCAGAACCAGTACCTGCCAGAATTTCACTGTGCATGAAGGCACGTTTTACTGCAGAGGGGAAATGATCGTAGAAATACCATAGGCAGTTGCGTGGTAAATCCCTAAAAACAGTTTTCTTGTCTGCCAACCTACGGTTAGTGGTTAAAGTTGCTCTGAAGTTGAGCAACTTATGAGTTCCTGTAGCAGCAATTTTCTGGGTGATTTTGACTAGAAGATCCTCTGAAAGTTGGTCCATGTTGGAGAAGAAAGGAAGAAAAATGTCTCTTTCTGAAATGATGGAAGATGACAACGTTCGAAGGAGAGAAGGAAAATCTTTTTGAAAAGTTGAAAGTGAAATGAGATTTTATACTCATTACTGAAGGGAAACTGAAAAGACCTTTGATTTGAGAAGTTGAAAAAGTTTGACCACATGGCGTAAGAAGTCTGAAAGTAGCCGTCGGTTACTTCTCCCATGAACTGAAAAGTCCTCGAAAATAGTGCAGTAATGATGATTGATTTGGGGAACCATTCGAAGCAAATGACGTCATTACTCAAGAAGACGTGGGGATTTCTTTCAAAAGAGTCTTTTCAAAAATGTCAGTTTTCTTCTACAGTTTCTTCTGTCGAAACCAACATTTTTGGGGGGGCAATTTGTTAGCCTGTATTTTCGACAAAGGATATTAAATGCAATTATTGAGGTTTGACTAAACACGTGGAAGAAAAGTGGAATTTTTAGATTTAAAGAATTTCTAAGGTTGCGTGCATTCATTCGACACAATTGAAAGGGTAGAGCCGGTCGAAGGGCATCTCGACAATGCGATAGTTGGTTGTTTTTCTGAAGAGGTTCCTTTGCAAACTGACGAAATTCGTGGCTGTCGAAGGAATAAGATTTGAATTTCAAATAGGTTGTTTTCCCTATTATTAGACGTTAGTAGCAGTTGTAGTTTGGATAGGATTGTACAGTTATTTCCTTAAGTATAAATAAGAGTTTTCCATTAGGAAAACGGGGTCACAAATCAAATACAAAACATTCTATACACTCGAAGTATCCAAGTTACAGCGAGAAAAGAGTCACGAATCATGTATGATCCTTGTGAACAACCTTTATTTCGAATCAATGCAATTTACTTTACTCTAAGTTAATTATTACGATTTATCTTCATTCTGCATTTTCCAATCAACAAGTTCAAGCAATCGAACTTGAAGATTATTTGTTCTTTTCTAACATTCGAAACACATAAAAAACAAACAAGAACATGCAAAGATCCTCAAGTAAACTTGACACACAATGGCTTGAGATTACTGGTTGATCTCGCAAGCAATAAATCTATAACCAGCGGTTGTTTACCAAAAATCAGGGTAAACAAATGTATCATAAATTAGAATATCATCAGAGACTACTTGGTTAGCTTCTGGTTTAGCAAAGTATATAGGTTCAGCTTGAAGAGGTTGGTCTTCTGATACTGAATTAGTATCAGAAGTTAGGTTGGATGTGTTTGTGGTTTCTGATGGAATGGTTGATGTAGTTTCAGGTAAGACTAAGGTAGGTTCAGATTCAAGCATGAATGAAATAGAAATTTTAGGTAGTGTTACTAACTCAGGTTTGGCAAAGCTAAGTGGTTCAACTATGAGGGGTTTGTCTTCTGATACTAATAATGTATCAGAAGCAATGATTGGTAGGGAGGTTTGGATTGAGATTAAAGATAGATATTCTGTATGAGTGATAGATCTTAAGGAGTTATTATGCTCTATAAGTTTCTCAAGATATAGAATTTACTTCTGAGCTTTGGCTATCTCAAAAGCAATTTCCTTAGAATCATCAATCTCAAGTTGAGGGACATTTGGTTTGGTAATTATAGATTTTGGTTGGAATATCTCAGAGAAGATAGGAGCTATATCAGACTTTTCAATGACATTTCTGATTGAGTTGATGTGATTCCTTCTTCTGATGAGATTATCAATGAAAGCTTTGGTTTTTGGTCTCAGGCTTTTGTGTTTGCTTAGAGGTTGTTCACCAACAAGTCATGTTTGGATAGGAGGAATATCCACACACTTTACAAGTACATATGAGGGTTTTGGTTGAGAGACAGGTTTTGGTGAGAGTTTGGGGTAATGTTTGGTGAGGGGTTGGTTGTCAGAACTATCAGATTGTGCAGAAAGACTTACAGATTTAGTAGTTTCTTCATTCTTTTCCTTGAACTTTGAAGTCAGCAGCTCCTGAGCTTTGGAAACTATTGCTTTCTCCAAGTCTTTAGACATCTGGGCAGCCTTTACCAGTTTTTCCTTCAGCTTCTAACTAGCACCACTCTCAGTTGCTCCCTTAACCTTCTTCAGAGGAACTGATTCTTCTTCTTCTTCTTCTTCTTCTTCTTCTTCTTCTTCTTCTTCTTCTTCTTCTTCTTCTTCTTCTTCTTCTTCTTCTTCTTCTTCTTCTTCTTATTCTTCTTCTTCTTCTTACAATCATCTTCCTATGCTTTCTCTTCTTCTGCTTAGGAGGAATAACAGCTACTGAAGGTACAGCTTCTGAAGTTACATTCTCCACCACTTTAGTTCTTGGCTTTGAGGGCAGGATTGCTTCTGGCTTCTGAGTAACTGCTTCTGAAGGTGTATTAGAAGCTGAAGTCTTAGAGACTTTCTTCTCAACCTTTATCCTCTTAGTAGGTTCTGACCTCTCAGCATCTGAAGTCCTCTTCATCCTTGCAGCCTTCCAAGGTTGATCAGCCCTTTCTAGAATCATCTCCCAGGTGATGACAGCTCCAGTTTCTCTATAGAACTCAGCAATGAACTGAGCCAAAACCTCTGGATTGTCTTCCTTTGAAATTGGAGTAAAATCATCCAAATATTAAGGCTTCTCCACTTTCATTTACAGGTCCTGATCAGTTGCAATCACTTCATTCTTAGGTACTATGAGCATGTTTCCCATAATCTTTCCTGAAATGATACTCCCTCTGCTGCTTCCCAGATCCTTATCAAAAGCTAGATCCACATTCGCCAACTTCTCAATCAATCTACCTTGGTAGAAGATTTCTGATAACAGCCTTGCATAAGGGACGTTCTTCTTACCATTCAGACCCTCTTTAATTGATGTACACAAGTAATTCAAAATGTACTTGGGTAGATCAATTGGCAGCTTCTGAACCAAAAACAAGATAAAGTGTTTATGGTCCCAAGACATGTAATCTTTGCCTCCTTGCCTTGGCATCAGACATGAAATAATTATCTTGTATAAGAGTCTGAACTCTTTCTTCATCTCTACAGTTTTATCTCTTCCTTCAAATAGTATTGCCTGAAATTCTGGCCAGGCAATACTCAAGAGATACTAACAGGTTCTGAACAAAATGGTTCTGAACAGAACTTAGCACAATATAAAAGCAAATAATCAGCAGAGAAATAAAGTGCAGGAAAGCTAAAAACACAGAGGTTTGTTAACCTAGTTCGGAGTAAACACCTCCTACTCTGGGGGATACCAATCCAGGAAGGAATTCCACTATAGGAAATAATCCTTATGACTCAAGACACTGACTCCTAGTTCCCAGCCTAAGCAATTATCTTCCTCCTAGTCTTGAATTCTACCCAACTCGTTGAGTATTAGAAAAACCTCTAGCTTCCTATTCAAGCAACTGCAACCCAGCTACTTGAACTACCCTTTGAACTTAAACCAGTTCTGAAACAAAAACTCCCCTGTTTTTGAAGACAACTTCAATACACAAAGACAGCACTCATACCTACAGGCTTAGAGTGATTACAACTCAAAACAAACCTAAACCAACTCTAGCAGAGTGGTGCACAACAAAGCTAAAAGCTTAAAATAATAAAGACTCAATTCTTTGATTTTTTTAACTCTTTTAATCGTTACATGAATAGCAGCAGCACTCCTCCTTATATAGTCTTCAGTCTTGTAGCATAAATAACAAACTAATCTACTGAATTGATTTGTTACTGAAATAAGGATGATCCAATAATGTAACAAATAAAACTGCATTGAATCTTTTAAAGATTATAACAGGGAAATACGAATTTCATATCTTTGAACCAAATCTTCAATAAAATCTTCTCCAAAACAAGCAGCATTCTAGAAGCAATTATCCAAAGATAATTCCTTGTTAAATCTCCCAAGATACGCGCAAAAACAATTCTGAAAACCCAGCTTCTGAGGTGTTCATCAAAAGTCAACGCTGAACTTCAGAACCTGAATCAGCTTTTGAAGTGCTACAGTGCTTCTGATGAGCATTCAGCTTCTGATGTAAGATACAGCTTCTGAACAGCTTCAAATGAGAAAACTTGTAACTAAAGAAATGTTCAAAATAAGGAGATGCTTCTAAACAACACTTTGGTTTTGCCAAAATATGCAGCCAACATCAAAATACTCAACAATCTCCCCCTTTGGCAAATTTTTGGCTAAAACCATCCAAGTTCTTCAATCTCCCTTATAATCAACTCAGCAATGAAGAACTCAACAATTATAGAACATAGCACATAAAATTAGGCAGCGGACAAAACACTTTCTGAGCTATGTTAAACAACAGCTTCAGCTTCTGACTCCTGAAGCACACATAAACCAAGTACTGATCAACTCCTGATCATCACAACCATGGTATCAGAGCTACTGATCAACTCCTGATCATCACACACACTCTCACACACACTTCCCCTGAAGCTTCACAAATACATAAACAAATACTAAGCTTCACAACACTCCCCCTGCAACTCAGCTTCTCACACAAACTCCCCCTCACTACTGAACTACAGAGAAACAAAAGTATCAGAGCATACTTCAGGACCAGCATACTTCAGGACCACACCATCACTCAGGTATATAACAATCTTGTACTCCCCCTGAGACACATATTCCCCCTTAATCATATCTGGACACATCTTGTTGCTGCAAAGGTTCTGAACTCTGAACATAATGCTTGGTATCAGAGCAAAAATAGTCACCTTCTGAATCAATGACACACATTCTGAACAACTCTTATCTGAACTTAAACATAAGATTTTCTCCCACTTTTTAGCCACAAAATTATGACAAACAATAGTCTTCATATAGGGATTAAAATCAAAATAAGTAACACAGATCCTTGAAAACATATCAGATTCTGACTCAGGTTCAGGATCACACTTAGCACAGGCATAACTGGCAGGTACTCTATCTTCCTCACATCTAGTTTGCAGTAATTGCTATAAGTCTTCATGTAAACAGATTTCTGAAAATGTCAGCAACTTGTTCTTCAGTAGCTACATGTTCCAGCTGAATGACTTTATCTTCCACAAGATTTCTGATAAAATGGTGTCTGATATCAATGTGTTTGGTTCTGCTGTGCTGTATTGGGTTCTTAGAGATGTTGATAGCACTCAGATTGTCACAAAATAAGGTTATAGTGCCTTGTTTCATGTTGTATTCCTCCAACATCTGTTTCATCTAAACCAATTGTGAACAACTACTCCCAGCAACAATGTACTCAGCCTCAGCAGTTGACAATGAAACACAATTTTGTTTCTTGCTGAACCAAGAAATTAAGTTATTTCCTAAAAAGAAACAACCTCATGAAGTGCTCTTCCTGTCATCAGCACTTCCAGCCCAGTCAGCATCACAAAATCCCATCAGTTCAGAACTTGAACTATGTGAATACATGATTCCATAGTCACTTGTGCTATTCACATACTTCAGGATCCTTTTAACTTGTGTCAGATGACTCATCTTAGGATCAGCTTGATATCTTGCACATACTCCAACAGCATAAGTGATATCAGGTCTGCTTGCAGTTAAATACAATAAGCTCCCTATCATGCTTCTGTACTGACTTTGATCAACTGAAACTCCATGTTCATCTTTGGTCAACTTCAGATGAGTAGCAGCTGGTGTCTTCTTATGAGCAGCTGATTCCATACCAAACTTTTTCACAATGTTCTTGGCATATTTACTCTGAGAAATGAAGATTGTATCTTCCATTTGCTTGACTTGTAATCCAAGAAAATAAGTAAGTTCACCAACTAAGCTCATTTCAAATTCTGACTGCATTTGCTGAACAAACAGTTTGACCATCTTCTGAGACATTCCACCAAATACTATATCATCCACATAAATCTGAGCAATCATCAGACTCCCATTTTCATCTTTCACAAACAAAGTCATATCAGAACCTCATTTTCTGTAACCTTGAGCCACAAGAAACTGAGTCAGTCTTTCATACCATGCTCTTGGTGCTTGTTTCAGTCCATACAAGGCTTTCTTCAATTTGTACACATGATCAGGAAACTGATGATCCACAAAACCCCTAGGCTGTTCAACATAAACTTCTTCTTGCAGATATCCATTCAGAAATGCACTCTTCACATCCATCTGGAATAGTTTGAACTTGAGAATGCAGGATACACCCAACAGTAGACTTATAGACTCTAGTCTGGCCACAGGTGCAAAGGTTTCATCAAAATCCAATCCCTCTACTTGAGTATAACCCTGAGCAACCAACCTTGCCTTGTTTCTGACTACAGTACCATTTTCATCTGTTTTATTCTTGAATATCCACTTAGTACCAATCACATTCAACCCTTCAGGTCTTGGAACAAGATCCCACACTTCACTCCTTTTGAATTGATTCAACTCATCTTGCATTGCTTCAATCCAAAATTCATTAGTTAGGGCTTCTTTCACATTTTTGGGTTCAACCTTAGACACAAAACATGAATCAGTAGCAGCTGGTTCTGATCTCCTTGTTCTGACCCCTTGATCCAAACTCCCAATGATAAGTTCCTTAGGATGATCCTTCTGAACTCTAATTGATGGCCCTTTATTGGTAGGATCATGTTCTGGATGAACTTCTGCATCTTCAGACTCTGGAAGATTTTCTGCTTCTGAAGTTTGTTCTTCTGATGCTTCAGACTCTAGAACAACTTTAGACTCATGTCTTTCTTTCTCAGCAGACAGATCATCAATCACAACATTTATGGACTCCATCACAACCTTGGTTCTTGAGTTAAACACCCTATAGGCTCTGCTGTTTACTGAATATCCCAAAAATATACTTTCATCAGACTTAGGATCCAGTTTTCTCCTATTTTCTCTGTCAGCCAAAATGTAGCATCTGCTCCCAAACACATGAAAGTATTTCACAGTTGGCTTTCTCCCTTTCCATAATTCATATAAGGTACAAGCTGTTCCCTTCTTCAAAGTAACTCTGTTATGGATATAGCAGGCAGTATTCATGGCTTCAGCCCAAAACATATAAGGCAGCTTCTTTGCATGTAGCATAACCCTTGCACATTCTGCTAACGTCCTATTCTTCCTCTCAACTACACCATTTTGCTGAGGTGTGATAGGTGCAGAAAACTCATGCTTTATACCTTCAGAAGCACAGAATTCTGAAGAACTCTTGTTTTCAAATTCTTTGCCATGATCACTTCTGATCCTGACTATGCCACAGTCTTTTTCTCTTTGGAATTGAATGCACAGGTCTTTAAATATTTCAAAAGTATCAGATTTTTCTCTAACAAAACTGATCCAAGTGAATCTTGAGTAGTCATCTACCATTACAAAAGCATACCTCTTGCCTCCAATACTCTCAACTTGCATAGGCCCCATTAAATCCATATGTAAAAGTTCTAGTACTTTAGTAGTTACCTGATGAACTAATCTGGGATGAGACTTTCTTGTTTGTTTACCAATTTGACAATCACCACAAACATTGTCCTCATTGATCTTCAGATTAGGTACACCTCTGATAGCTTCAGTACTTAGGATTTTTTCATGCCTTTCAGATGCAGATGTCCCAGTTGTTGGTGCCAGAGTTTGACTTCTTCTTCTGAGCTCATAAGACAAGTAGTCAGACTTCTTTCTTCTTCAGAAACCCATAAGTAACAGTTGTCTTTGGATCTGCAGCCCCTCATCTGAGTTTTACCTTCCTGATCAGTAATGATACACTCTAGCTTGTTGAAATTCACTTTTAAATCTTGATCACATAGCTGGCTAATACTGATCAGATTAGAGGTTAATCCTTCCACCAGTAGCACATCATTAAGTCTGGGCAACCCTTCACTGATCAAATCACCAATACCGAGAATCTGACCTTTTACACCATCTCCAAATGTCACATAACTTCTGGAGTATGATCTGATATTGCTCATCATCTTCTTTACACCAATCATGTGCCTTGAACACCCACTATCAAAATACCAATCTTCTTTTGAAGTGGCTCTCAAAGAAGTATGAGCTATAAGGCCTACATTCTGAACTTTGGGCTTCCACACCTTCTGAACATTGTGTCTGATAGCAGCTGGTTACACTCTTCTATATTGAAAGTGTTCAGGGTAACCATACAATTTAAAGCAGAATGGTTTGATATGCCCTTTCTTTCCACAATGATGACAGATCCATGGATGATTTCTCCTCCTTCTGTTTCTGAAAAATTTCTGGGGTTGCTTCTGAGGTAGCATCTGAACATGCTTCTGAGGTAGCATCTGAGGTCTCTTCTGAGCTTGCTTCTGAGATGGCATCTGGGCTTGTTTCTGAGGTCTCCTCTTTGATGTTCCAATCATAGAATCATGAGTTTGAGTAGCAGGAACAAAATTCATCTGTTTAGGAATCTGAGTTGATCAACAAAACCTAAACCAGTTTTTCCTAGTTGCTGATTCCCCAAAATGTCCTCCAACTTATCAGTAGCAGAGTTCGACATCCTCACTTGCTTCTTCATTTGATCAAGTTGGGAGTTCAGTTGGTTCACTTCTTCTTTTAAATCTGAATTCTGCACTTCACCTTTTTCAGCCTCCAATTGAAGAATAGTCTCCTTCTGATCCAAAACTTGTTTGCAAACCTCAGCACTTCTGGTATACAGCTTCTTGTAGTTATCAGCTAGTTCATCATATGAGGTTTTAGCAGCTTCAGACACAAATGAGGCTTCAGACTCTGAGTCAGACTCTGAAAAGGTCTCAGACTCTAAAACAGCTTCCTTCTTCAAGATAGCTCCTGACCTTACAACCAGACCAGTATCACACATACCAGATTCACTTCCAGCATCTTCTTCAGAATCATCATCAGACCATGCAACTGCTAGGCTTTTTTTCTGCTTCTTAAGAAAAGTAGGACATTCAGACTTGATATGTCCATACCCCTCACACTCATAGCATTGGACACCTTTAGCTTGATTACTTTTCTCTTCAGACTTGGTCTTTTTCACATCAGTTTGTTGCTTCTTGTTGTTGAATCTGAAGTTCTGACCTTTGGCTTTGGCTTTTCTGTCAACATTCTTCAGAATCTTGTTGAATTATTTTCCCAGCAACACTAGAGCTTCTGATAAGTCATCCTCATCATACTCTTGTTGATCATCAGCTTCAGAATTCACACTAAAGGCTACACTTTTTCCTTTCTTCTCAGTCTGTTTGCAAAAGGCTGTTTCAAAATTGAGCAATGACCCAATCAGCTCCTCAAGCTTCATAGTGGTAATATCATGAGCCTCTTCAATTGCTGTCACCTTCATATCAAATCTTCTGGGCAGGGACCTGAGGATTTTTCTTACTAACTTCTCATCAGACATCTTTTCACCAAGAGAATCAAAAGAATTTGCCATGTCCAGCACATTCATGTAGAAATCCTGGATATTTTCATCCTCCTTCATCTTCAGGTTCTCAAACTTAGTGGTCAGCAACTGCAATCTGGACATCTTCACCTTAGAAGTTCCTTCTTGAGTGGTGTGCGCACCTCGTTTTTTTCCTCGGGAAAAAGACGCGCAAATCCTCCGAGGTCGTTCGCAAACGCTCGGAGGGCCTTTGTGAAGCCGCCACCAAAGTTTTTGTGTAAAGGGAACGTTGATAAACCCTTAAGTTTTTTTTTGTTGTAAAGGGAAACGATAATAAAACCCTTTGACGATGAGGATAAGGATTTGGTCATCGCAACCATTGTCGGGTTCGGGAGTCGATTACGCAAGGGGAAGGTATTAGCACCCCTCACGTCCGTTGTACTCAACGGGAACCTTCTATTTGGTTTAAAGCTTGAATTGTTTTTTTAAATACTTTGCGTGCATGTTCATTTATATTAAAAATAATAAAGGGGGGAAAGAGATAAAAACAAACGAAAGAAAAAAGTTTTTTTTTATTATTGTGCTGACAAGATGTCGATCTTGCTCCTACGTATCTCCCGGTAGTCGGAGAATTCAAAGCATACGTAGTTCTTTGGTAGAAAAACGTACATGTGTTGGTTGATTTTAAATGGACGATGTTTTAACCGAATTCTTGCGATTTAAACGTAGCTTGTATGCTCGCTCTTGGAGACTTATTAAGCGTTTGTTCGTGGATCGCATTAGAATTGTTAAAAGGTACGTCCGTTAGAGTAAAGGGTTGAATTGGTCGCTATGGGACCAAGGGAGGTGCAATGGACTCATACAAGTCAATCATGACCGAGTGGACTCCGAAGAGTCGGGCGATTGTTCGATTGATCCACTGAGATCAAGAACGGGTACAATGGACTCGGATGAGTCGAACATTGACCGAGTGGACTCAAACGAGTCGAGGGGTTGAGTCTAATGGCCAACGGGGGACCAAAAGGTTTGGATTGACCACAAGGGGCCAAGATTTGGTTTGGTTAGGGTTGTATATTGAAAAAAGGGGAATGACGATGTCCGAGCGACGAGACATACGTCACGCATTCGTACAATCGGGGCGATGGAGAGACATACGTCACACCATCCCTTTTTCATTCATATTTTTGGGTTGAATCCTTTAGAAATCCCAAGGTGTTACAAAACATTTGGTTTGAAAACCCAAAATGGGAAGGTTTAGCAAATTTGCTAAAAAACGCGCAAGTTCGTCTCATTTTGCGAAAATGCGAACGTAAACGGTTGTATGTTCATCTTTGAGTTTTGAACATCATGAACAATATTTATTGTTCAAGTTTAGGTGGAAAAGATGAACATAGCTTGTTTGTTCATGTGGTTTTGAAAGTTTGGGAACATGACTTGCTTTGCAAGTTATTCACAAAATGGTCATACGAACTTGTGATTTTGTCAAAATTATGCAAAATCCTTGTTATGGTTTGAAGAACATGGGTTTTAAAAACTCTTAGGTTCTGAGCTCTGGGGCTAGAACCTCAAAAATTGGTCATTTTGACACAAAAACTCAGGTTCTGAGTTCTGTCATGGTCGCACTGCGACCATGACTTCGCACTGCGAAGCATGCGAAATTTTGGGTTCAGAAGCTGTTTCTGAACTTTTGTTCAGAAACAACTTCTGAACACACTCAGGACCTTATAGATGGGTGAAAAACTTTGAGTTTTTGGGATGAAAAAGGCTGGACAAACCAGTTTTGATGTTTTGAAAACCTTGGGATTTCTTTGAAATTCAAAAGGGGTTTTTTTAGAATCAAATGTTTTTGAGCCAAAATAGCTATGCAAACACAATTATAAATGCAAGATAAGTGCTTTTAGAAACTTACAGAACTCCTTAGCAAAGCTCCAGCTGCACTTGATTTGATTTGGTTGAAGGCTTTCACAAGAGGTTTGAATATTGGTGATGGTTTTGGAACTTTGGAAAGCTTTGTGTGGATTGATTGTTTCTGGTTATTTGTGGAGTTTTGTAGGTTAAAATGAGTAGAGTTTCTGCTCTAAAATGCTTGTGTTAACTGTGTTTGTATCCTTGGGCATTGCCTTGTATTTATAGGCCAAAATCAAATCTTTTTCATCATTACACAATCCCAAAATTCAGCTGACTTGTGGCCAAGATTAAGCTGAATCCCTTTGCATTAAATGCTAATGGATAGAGGCAACCCTGCCTTGTACCAAGGGGCAAGATCCAGCTTGATTTCAGCCACAAATTCAACTAATTCTAGAAGGTAATGATGAAGAACAAAGCTGATTTGCAATTGGCTAATGCTTGGGGATCAATCCTTGCAATCTCAATGGTTGGTCAATAAAAACGTGCACTGTAATGTGCAGAGATTGAGGGATGAAAAGGCTACTTATGGCTGGTGTGAGAGGGTGAAAAGCTGCTGCAAAACAGAGTAGGCAATCATGGTTTTTTCAAGTGAAAAATCCAGCTGGTTTGACTGGTTTTGGGGGGAGCAAGCAGGAGGAAAGTTCTCAAGCAGGTGGCTGGCAACCTTTGTGGTGGTTAGCAGGTCACCTGGGAGGGACTAGAGCTGCCCAAGGGCAGCCCACTTGCTTGTCACATGCTAGGTTGGAAGAAAAGCTTCCAACCTTGGCATTAATGGCAAGTCCTTCAACTCTGGCTTTGCTTGGCCCAATTAGCCATGAATGCTACTTAAAATAATTATGGAAGTGATATGCAACAAATTCTGGAATTAAATCAAAGAAACCAAAAATCTGCAGAAAAATCGCAGACTTCGCAGTGCGAAGGGAGCGTCGCAGTGCGAAGTCCTCAATCTTGAAATGTTGACTTTTCTGTTGACTTTTGTTGACTTTTGACTTTTTTTCCCCTCTTTTGATTCTTTTTGATTTTTTTGTTTTAAAATGCGTAGGACAAAATTAGGGTACTACAGCTGCCCCTACTTGATTGTGTCTTCGCATAGAGTGTGTGAGTGCCGAGGGCATCTCATGAACTCTTTGCGAAGATCAATTAAGTAAAAAGAAGGACCCGAATTTTGTCCTTCGCGAAATGCAAATGCAATGGTTGGTAAAGGTTGATCGTATCCAGCCGCTAACACTGGAGGTAGATCCACTGGGGGATGAAGGTAATCTTATCTAGGCACTGCTTCTAGAGGTCGATTCCTGAGGATGGTGATTTACTCTAGGATGTCACTAGAGATGGAACATTGAGGTAGGTGATCTTATCTAGGTACTGCTTCTAGAGGTCGATACCAAGAAGGAGGTTTACTCTAGGGTACTGCTTCTAGAGGTGGATACCTAAGCTAGGTGATCTTATTCAGGTACTGCTTCTGAATGTCGATTCCTAACGAGCTGTGATCTTATTCAGCTGCTAACACTGAAGGTCGATACACTGGGGGAGGTGATCTACTGTAGGTACTGCTTCTAGAGGTCGAAACATGGATGTAGGTGATCTACTCTAGGTATTGCTTCTAGAGAGGAACATGAATGTAGGTGATCTACTCTAGGTATTGCTTCTAGAGGTCGATACCTAAGCTAGGTGATCTTATTCAGGCACTGCTTCTGAATGTTGATTCCTAACGAGCTGCGGTCTTACCCTAAATAGGTGCCCCTGGTTGAATGTTGATGGATGTTGGTGAATATGTGATACTCACTGGAGGATCCTTGTTGAGGATGCATGCTTTATGAAATGAAATGCATATGTATGAATGGTTTTAAATATGCATGCATGAACTGAAATAATGTTGGTTGGGTGCCGAGCAGAGTCGGTCTTTGTTTGTGGTTGTGTTCATGACAGTTGGGCTTTCTCTTTTTGTTGGTTTTTTTGGTTGGTCGGTTTGGAAGGACAAGGTCCTTTGCCTACATACCCGAATGGGATCAAAACCGGTGTAGTTCGAGCCTAAGCCCGAAGATTTGTGTTTTGTTTGTTTTTTGTTGGTCGGTTTGGAAGGACAAGGTCCTTTGCCTACATACCCGAATGGGATCAAAACCGGTGTAGTTCGAGCCTAAGCCCGAAGATTTGTGTTTTGTTTGTTTTTTGTTGGTCGGTTTGGAAGGACAAGGTCCTTGCCTACATACCCGAATGGGATCAAAACCGGTGTAGTTCGAGCCTAAGCCCGAAAATTTGTGTGGGTTTGCCAATAATGATTGGACTTTTGTTTGGGGTTGAGACTCCCTGGGGAGTATCAATGAGGTTTGGCTTATGGGGATAAAGGATCATTTTGGAAGCATGATCGATATCCAGCCTTTGTTGGTGTTTGGATGCTTAGGGTGTTACTGGGGAATTTTTGCTCCGCTTGACCATTGGGGTTCTTGCGCTCCGCGTGCTGCGAGCTACACACTTGCCTTTGCTAAGGAGCATAAGTCCTTTGGTGCAATATTTTGGTGGGAATTACCGCAATTCTTTCAGAATTCACGAAGATTCAAAAATTAAAGCAAAGTTTGTTTGTTTTTTTTCTCTTTTTTGGAAGAAAATTCTTTTGTTTATTTCCCATGTTTTAAAGCATTTTTATCATGAATAAAACAAAATCTTATGCGCTACTGAGAACATAAAATAACAAAAAGGAAATTTATTCGATGCAGATTTGACCTCTTGAATGGGTAAAAATACATAAAGTGAGAAGTGAGGTAGAGAAAAGCAAAAAAAAGCAAAAAGAAAATGTTGGTTTTGGCACAACACATGCTATTTCCCTATGACTTCGAGATTTTTGTTTGTTGGAAGATGCTGACGAGACCGATTCTTCTCCTCTTGAATCTTGTCCGGAGCTTGGATGCTGCAGTCATTGCCTTTCTTTTTTGTGTTAACCCCTAACTTTTGCCTGGATTGCTCTTTCGAGTTTTTTCAATCCACCGGGGTGTATTTCCTTTTTTTGATTGTCCTTAATTTTTGCCTAGACCGCCTTTTCAGGTTTTCAATCTAGCAGGACGCTCTCTATTGCCTAAACCGCCCTTTCAGGTTTTCGATTTAGCGAGCTCTTTTTCTTTTTTCTTTAGGCAT
>WNNG01000057.1:0-127107 GCA_018208015.1 Medicago ruthenica | reverse complement strand
ATGAAGATGATGAAAAAGACAACGTAGATGATGAATTTCAAGATGACGATATAAATGATGAATTTCAAGATGACGACATAGATGTGGGTGAATTTCAAGACAAAGTTGAATGAATTGGATGATTTTTTATTTAGACTTGCACTTAAAAGCATTAAAATTGACAGAACCATGTATTTTGTTAGGTATCAAATAATGTTAAACATTTTCTTTATTATTATGTGTTAACTCATGTATCAAGAATGAATATTTTAACTCATGTTTATTGTAACACAACCTTTGTCAATGTGGTTAAATTCAATTTTCTACGAGTTATAATTGAATATATTTATACTATTATTGTAAAATCTTTTCTGAGTACTTTAAAAAAAATGTCTCCTATAAGCTATAGCGGCAATTTCACTTTTTTTACTATTTCACTCTAAGGCAACAATTAATAACCGTAGTAGCCTATGACAACATTTAAAAACGTTGTCCAAAATGACATAAAAAAGCGTCCCCTTTTCCAGTATTTTAGGCAATGTTTTCAAAAAGTGTGCCCAAAGAGCATGAAAAACATCCCCATAGACAATAGGCAACGCTCGAACAAGAGATGTCTGAAAATCGTCCCCTATTCTTTTTGGCAACGATTTTCACAGTTTTGGCTACACTTTTTAACTGTTGCTAGAGAGGATAAATGGTGTAGTGAAATCACTCTTGTGTAATTCTTAATGTCGATGGTAGTTGTCTGGGCACACCCGTGAGAGCTGATTTTGGTGGTATTATCCATCACAGTGCAGGATATTATTTATCAAGGTTTTCTGGCTACATTAATAATTCCTCTGACATCCTGTATGATGAGCTTTTCGCTATCTACCAAGGGCTCATTTTGGCAAAAGATATGAATATTTTTGAGCTTGTTTGCTATACCGACTCTTTGCTTTCCATCAACCTCCTCAACGGGCCAACTATGAGATATCTTGTTTATGCTGTCCTAATTCAAGATGTGAAAGATTTAATCGGGCAAAGTAATGTTATTGTTTGTCATACTCTTAGAGAGGGGAACCACTGTGCGGACTTCTTTGCCAAACTTGGAGCTTCCTCAGATACCGATATAACCATCCATGCATCCCCTCTCGCTGATCTTTTTCATCTCCTTAGGATGGATGCAGTAGGAACACTCTACTCTAGAGGGTAGCTTTTTCTCTTCCCTGTTTCTTTTCTTTCTTTTTTGTTGTTTTTAGTTTCCCTTGTAACCAAAAAAAAAAAAAAAACCGAAAATCATTGTATTTATTTTCCACCAGTCAAAAAGACTGTGTGTGCATATACTTTGACAAGGTACTACAATTATTCATTGCAACAACACAGGTTCTTTCTTACACACGTGCCGCCATTCTTCCCAAAAGACCTTTCTTCACAATTATCATCACATATTTGATTGTTATCTGGACATGGGTCTAAGATATAGCAATACTTCTTTGGAGCAGGTGGTGTTACATAGCCTCTTTCTCCTACAATCAATAGAATGTTGTGAAAAATTAAACTCATAATTTTATATATTCTTTTCGATTTTATTTATAAGAAATATTTAGATTTTTAAAAAAAAAAAAATTGATCGACAAACACCGACATACTAATCCCCTAAAAAAAAGGCATACTAATGTTTATTGAATATGATTAAATTGTTTTTTCAAGTATTTTATCTCTTTTAATATTCTATATCATTTTGTAAAATAAAGTTGATAGAATATATAAGGACAAACTTATATGACTATTGTATAATTTCTTTAAAACTATTGGTAAACTATAGTGCTTTTTTTTTTTCTTCAACAGTAGAAAAAACGTAAAATTTGGAATCTAAATAAAGAAAAATTAAAGTAACTAGTTTGTGTTTTGTAGTCAAATTTAAATTGAAAATATCAAACAAAATAATAATCTAATAAATGTGTTTTTAATCGGAGGCGGAGCCCTTCATGGGCTAGGGTGGGCCTCGGCCCATCCGAGAAAATTAAAAAATTAACGATTATAGGTTTATTTTGCTATATTTTATACAATTTTACGTCGGTTTTAACTTTCGGCAAATCTAAATTCCCACAAAGTGTTGTAGTTGCCCACCCAAAAAAAAATTTAAAAATAAATTACATGTCTATTTTGTAAGACTTTAAACAATTTTTTAATGATTTTAGTTTTCGGCGGTTTCGAAAGTAACATACGTGATTTTTGTCATGTTTATACTTGACTGGTTAGTGGAGGCTTATATATCTTCTAACTTGCTTGAGTGTCAAATCCCCTGTATATTGTCATGTCAACTGAAAATTCACTAAGTTAACAGTTGTACTATAAAAAAAGTTTCATAATTTATAGCAGTTGTAAAATATGTAATTCGATTTTTTTAAAGTATTCACCCTAGTTTTTTAGTCAAACTCCGTCATCACAACTTTGTGCTTAATACTTATTGCAATTTTAATTTTGTGTTTATATATTATAATTTATTATAGTGGCCCACCCGAGCTTTTTTTTGGCTCCGCCACTATTTTTAATTATATTTTTTTGAGAAAAAATTATTAAAAGAGAGGTTATCTCCACGATTTACATTGTGATAGGATTTTTTATAAATATTGTTCAATATTACGTCCTTTTTTTTACTGATTGTATAATATAAATTAAAAACTTTTAAACATGTCGAACATTGTACATAGAAAAACATATGTTCCCAATATTTTTTTGAAGAAGCATATATTCTCAATATTAGAACATGATTTTCATTTCGATCTCTATTGTAGAAATGATTATTATATTATAATTCTAAAAAAGGTGCATGAAAAGTAGATAAAGAATAAAAAAAAAGTAGATAAAGAATAAGGAAATTTGTTACCTGGACACCAAACATAAACAATGCATAGAACTGTAATGAAAAATTGAACACAGTTAATGCTAGTTGCCATGTTCTCTTGAACGATGAATAAAAAAACAAGGGAAATTCTTGTTTACCCATCAATAAAAGGTGGGTAATACTACCCATGTTGAGTTGGACTAATCAAAACAATGTATTTATATAACATTAAAAATAATAGAAAATAAACAAATAACTTTGATTGGTGCCAACTCAACATGGGTTGTGTTACCCATCTTTTATTGATGGGTACCCAAGTTGTCACCAAAAAACAATGCCTATGAGAAGATATTTATTGAGTGTTCTAGGAAAATTGATTATTAAATTATTATTTCTAGTCAAACATACTAATTAGTATATTTCATATATATGCATATATTAAATTATATTTTATTTGTAATAAATTTGAAGTCAATATTTTGAAATTAAATATTTTTTGTATTAATAAATATTATTAAACTTTTTTTGACAAAAAATAATATTAAACTTAATGAGTATTCTAGATAAATAAATATTTTGAGTTTTCTTGGCATAAATACATATTTCTTTGTATAAAAAAAACAATATATTGACTGTTCTAGATAAATAAATATTTTGAAGTTGAATATTTCTTTTTATGTTAAATTATACGAGTATGTATAGTTGTATACCCCGCCACAAAGAAAAATTTAATTTTGAATTAAATATAAAATCAAATATTTAATACTTCATAGCTCAAATGATTTTAAATTTGACGTAAAATAAGAGGACTTTTAAGCTTTATGTTTTTTTTTTGAGAAAAAAACAATTATATTTAAAATAAATTCTAGTAATTATAGTATAAGATGTGCCAATAATAAGAATTGTCTGTTTAAATAAAAAACAAATAATTATATTTCTATTGTAAATATATTCTAGCTTACTCTAGAAGCTTTTTGGCATATCATTTTTTTTTTTACAAGAGTAAATTTAGTGCATTTTATTCATAATAATTGTTTGAGATACAATATGAGCTTCTTGACGACATTATATTATGGGTTGGAGGTCAAGAATTCAAAGAACATCTCACAAAAAAGATTGACAAGATGGATGAGAATGAGAAAATTATGTGGAAGAAGATTGATTCTTAGCTGTGCTTTTCATGTATGTCCTCATGTATTGTGTGAGTCGGTTTGGAGTTAGCATAAAAAAACACTATATATGCCAATGAAACACAATGTATGTATAGAGTATGCAAAAGATTGATGAATATCAAGTTGAATAAGATATATGGCTCTATCTCTACATATATTAGTAATGTTCATACTGATATTCATTAATTTAATTAGCTTCTCCCTTCTGACGCAAGTGATCCAGCTGAAAAGCTACATGAGTGTAGTCAACGCAACACCTTATTCATGATCTTGGCCCTTTTTGGCTCAACGATATAGTATTTTAGCCTTCTTCAAGTCATAGCAAAGTATTCAATTAGAATCGCTCTCGCGGAGGATCATCCAACTCCGATCCCAAATGTGAGCACTACAATCGATTCGCACACACTATTGATAATTGATGGAAATTTCATGGTAAGCCTCCATGTCCGATAAATGAGGCTCAGCTGGATCCTTCTGATTTTGTTCAAGCCACATCTACACCTCAAGGCTTTTAGGCAATAAAGCAATTTTTGACATTTCATTTTATCTTCTTTCAGAGTGACTAGAAATTACATTTTGTCAGAGTCAAAAGTTCTTGTATCAGAAGATCAAACTTATCAGAGGATCATTTCTATCAGGGACTAATTCTCATACTCCTAGTATACTCCTTCCTGATAAAGTCAGGTAAATCTATCCAGAAAGCTAAAGAAGAACAAAAGGAAAGGGTAAGGCCAAAACTGGCTAACCTATCTGCACAAATATTTCATTCCCTATATGTGTGTGTAGCGAAAAATCTCATATTACTGGTTAAAAGTAAGCAGTTAAGCCATTTGTTCCTTAAACACCAAGGCACTACGTTGATTGACTTGAAAGCAAGAAGGACTGTCTAGGAATCTGATTCTAGCTAGAGACTGGTATAACCTTTTAAAGCTGTTAGCTCAATAGCTATCACTACAACAATTAGTTCAACAAACAAATCATTATCAAGGCCTAAATATTGAGCAAAACAAGTAGTACAATCTCCATTTAGATTGCTATAAATTCCACCAGCCCTGTTAGGACTATTCACAGCAGCTACATATGTGTAGACTTTGATCTAGTTTTGGATTGGAGGAGACCAAATAACTTCTTTGATGACATGAGCTTTAGGTGGATGAGTAATACCTTGAAAGATTTAGAAATAGTGTATTCAAAATGGAAACAACATATGTTTTCTAAGTGTTATTACTAGAAAGATAGACATTTGAGATAATTAAATTGATAGCAGTTTTCTAGTGAATCAATTTATCTTTAAATTGTGCTTGATTTCTTCTGCACCAGATGACATTCAGAAGGTTAATTATGCAAACTTTGATAACTACCTTGCATTGGGTCGCCCAGTTCTTGTCACATAAACTTAAGATATCATGTATTGATGAGAATTGCAAAGTAGTGTTTAGAATTGTGGCCAACTAGGACCAAAGTTTAAGAGCAAAGGAACATTCAAAAAATAAGTGAAAAGTTGATTCATTGCTAGCTAAACAAGTAGAACACATTGAAAGGTTGTTGTACCCTCTAACATTGATATTATCATCCGTTGGAAATTAGTCTTGCATCAGTGTTCACACTAAAAAAGATTTTGAAGCTGGTATATCAGGACTCCACATAGTTTTGGCCAATGAAGAGAAGTTCCAGGATTAGATTTGAATAAAAAAGATTCCTTTAGTGATAAGTCACCAGAGCTACTAGGATTCTAGAGGAGATTATCTTCCATGTGGTCAGTTAACAAAATCACTTGTTGCGAATAAAGGCAATGGGAGGCCCACACCAAGAATCTAACAACAAATTAATAGATTCACCACAACTAATCAACTAGTGTGAATTTTCATCAATTAAGTAGTTTTTAGCTTTGACACTATCTCAAATTGAGGAGTAAATATGACGAGAGACTGTTTTCCTGCCTCTGAAAAAAAAAACTTTTTAAAAGAGTTGCCCAATCTTTATTAGAGTTCCTGAAATCCCAACAGAGCTTTAGGTTAGCATATTCATTGAGTGTAATCAGATATCTCAAGCCTAAGCCTCCTTCTTGTAAAGGCTTGCATAACTTCTTTCAAGCCATTGTCACCATTTTCTTTTTTGATATGTCACCACTCCAAATAAATTCCTTATCCAGCCTGTAATTTGCTTTAGAAGAGAATTTGGCCAAGAGTAAATTTATATGGTATGAATAAGCATTCCTTGGACCACAAATTTGACTAGCTTTCTAGGCACTAAGCTTAGCTTTAATCTTGTCTTCAATAGTCATCAAATGAAAAGTTTTTGACTTCCCCTTGAATATGGGAACACCAATATATGTAAAAGAAAGAGAACCTTTATTAAATTTGTACTGGCTGTGAGTACAATCTAGGAAAACTAGGGTTTTCAGGTCTGTTTTGGTCCTGCCTTTGGGAATGATCCCAAAGTTACTATTTGTAGTTCCAATTTGGGCCTATCCGGCCATGGTTTTGGGCCCAAATCATAAAGGGCCAAAACCATGGCTAGGGCGCCCTTACAGGCTGCTGAGGGCGCCCCCAGAGAGTGCCTTTAGGAGAGTTCCCTAAAATTGTATAGGATTGTCAGGTGGGCTTTGTGCCCTTCTGGAGGGGGCTCAACCTTGCTCTAAGGGTTCAAGCCCTATTTTTAGGGCTCTGAGGCCTAAATGGTAAGATCTACGGTCCACAGCCCAACAAGCACGAACTTTGGAACAAGGCGAAGTGATTAAACTGTCACTGGGGACCTGTCTATGATCTTTGGCCCAGCAAGTGAGACTTACCGGAATGAAGCTATGTGAGAATTTTTAAATTACTGGGTGTGCAAAGCGAATACAAACTGATATATTGCAGCCCCCCAAATATTGGAAGCTTTTATGAGTACTAGCCGGTGCTAGCCCAACAAGGGTGCTAGCCCAACACGGGTGCTAGCCCAACACGGGTGCCAGCTCCACGTTTTTTGGGGCCTTGGTGGGTGCTAGCCCAACAAGAGTATCCATAGACCAACAAGCACAAGCTTTGGAACAAGGCGAAGTGATTTAAACTGTGTAAAGAAGAGTGACTTTATTGAGTGGCTCAGACCGCCATGCCAGAACTAGCCCAACTTGGGGCGTGATTCTCTTTGAGGTTTAGATTCAGGGCGCGCCCTAGTGAGATCCGACGGTTGAAATGGGGCGACCGTTCGCTCTCGCTGACGTGTTCGCATCGCAACGGTTCTTGGAAATCATGCCCACTTAAGTGACGTCATCTGCGCGTTTTCCCAGGCTTTTGTACTTTAAACTGAAACAGATCTACTTTTCCTCCACTTTCAGATTTCCTTTACCCTTTTCACTTCCCTAACTCTTACTTTTTCTCTCAAAAACGTACTTTCCTTTCAAACCGTTCCTGGCTTTGGAGATCGTCGCGCTCCTCAAATCCAGATCGTTCCAGGCTTTGCATCTTGCTTTATATCTCCTGTTCTTCGATGCGTTCATTAAAAACAGGTAACATTCCTTTGAACTTGTCCTCTGTAAGTTAGGTCTTCGCTTCTTGTAATTTAGGGCTTGAATATGGCGGTTATTAGAGAGTGTGATAGGGAGGGTAATGTAATATCTCCAGCGAATTCGGAGGAGAGGGATAGGTTGTGGAGCGAAGCTATTAGGCATGCAACGTGATAAGTGCCAGAAATTAGTTAAAATGCATATTTAATTTAAGCACTTTATGTTACTTGTTTCGCAAGTTATCATAGGAAAAGCTCAGAATCACTGATCAAATGCCAAATTATGCTTTTACTTCTTACCCCATCCATTTGTGCAGGAAAATGCAAGCCAGGACATGATTTGAGCAAAGAAACATGAAGAAATGTAAAGGCTGGCTCGCTACAGCGGAGGATTGGTCGCTACAGAGCGCCTAGGCAGGGAGAAATCAAGTTTCCATCACTGCAGTGATGGAACTGGTCACTATAGCGACCAAAGGCGGTTTGAACCCTGTTTTGCTGACGTGGAGCAAACCCAAAGGCCAAGAAAGCTTCGATCGCTACAGCGACCAACTCATCGCTGTAGCGAGCCTTGAAAAAAACCAGTTTCTATTTATAGCCTTTCAGCTCATTTTCAGAATGATTATCAATATAATTATTACATTGTAGTAATAGTTTTAGGTTATATTTTTAGACATAAAATAGGGCTAAGACAGGTGATCTTCATGGAGCAAGAGTGATTGAAGTGTGGATTAACTAAGACTCTTTGGGAAATCAAGAACTTAGCTTTGGATCTTCATCTTCCTTCCACTTTTGTATAGTTGTCATGACAATGACCAACTAACCTTCCCTTGTTGGGATTGGAGGTACTCAATATAGCTTAGATGTAATCTTTGATTTTGCAAATATATGATTCTAGTAATTTATGTGATATTGAAGTTATTCTTGCTTTTTATTCTTATGCTTGATTTAATTGTTATTGACAAATACTTTTGAATCTAGGTTTAGAATAATCTTCTATCAAAATAAGAAATTCTAGACATGGAATTGGGTTTTGAAAATCGCATAAAGTGTCGGAACTTAAAGCTTTCGGATCGTTTAATAGATTGGGAAATCGTCGATTAAAAGATACGATCGATCTCACGACGTCATTTGGACACGAATGATATTGTCGAGTGATACGTGATAATTTTGCTAAAAAGCTAGAATTCATATGCATGATCATTAGAATATATTCGATGCTAGATTGACGAACTCTGATCCCAACGCTTTTACGTCCTATTACTTGTCTTTATTTCCGCTTTTACATTAAAATAGTTTTTAATGCAACCATCTTATAAACCCGGACTCAAAATGATAATGATTGTTGAATGGCTTGAGATAGCGCACTAGTCCCTGTGGATACGATATAAAAATATACTTACTTTTGACTAACATCAAAATGGCGCCGTTGCCGGGGACTAGTGTTTAGATATTTTGAGCATCGCAACAATTTGTATTGTTTTGAGCATCTGTATATATATCTTGTTAATATTTTTCGTTTCTTTTGTACATTACTAAATTGTGTTTGCATCAACCCTCTTTGTTATACAAAGAAAATTTTCTTGTTAGTTACACTTATTTCAGATTCTCAACATAAAGGAAATCATGGCTGATCATGATTATTTCAACTTCTATACTCCATTTGAGTATGAATCCTATCAACAGTATAAACAATATCCTTCTGAAGATGAACAAATGTCAATAATGGAAAATATTTTGAATATGTTCATACAACAATCCATGATCAACATGCAAAATACCAACCAAAGATTGAAAGCTTTATCAAGTCAATTGGAAATTTTGCAAATTCAATTAAATTTTTCACCAAGAATCATGGATGTTCAGACCAACAATCAATCCACTTTTGAATTTGGAGAGATTGTTGAAGAAGATGTTGATGAAAGTGAGGAAGAGATAATGTTTGAAGGATGTGGTATAAGGAAATTAGTGGAAGAAATAGAGATACCACACGAAGTAGAATTTCCTCAAGAGTGGTCAGATTCTGAAGAGGCCAAAACTGTTGATAATGAAGAAGTGATGGTTATAGAGAAAAAGGAACAGTTTCTTAACAAGGAAGAAATTTATGAAAAGAAGGGGATGAAAGTGAGCAAGGCAGAAATTGATTTTGTAAAAGATAACATATGTTCCTCGTTCAACAAACTCTGGTTAGGGAGGATATGGACTCCACATCAGCTCTACTTCAAGTTCATGGAATTCCTCCCAAAGCAAAGGAATACAAAGGATGATGTGTTGTCCGTCTCATTTTGGCCACCCTAACGAAACAGGCGTCGAGCTAACGACGTAAAACAAGCGCTTGTTGGGAGGCAACCCAATTTTGTAAGTATTTATGCTTTATTAAATTATAATCCTCATAAAAGTTTTCACATGAAGGGAATGTGGTACATTTCAATTTTCAAAAATTCTGTATTCTGTCATGGTCGCTATAGCAATCACTTTCGTCGCTGTAGCGACGAGTCAAAATTTCAGCGTCTGAAGCTTCAGACTCTGATTCAGAGTTTGAGGATCCTTCAGACTCTGCGCTCGCTATAGCGACAGGTGGTCCGCTGTAGCGATGACAGAAAAACCTGTCTGTTACAGATTTCAAAGCCACTAACTCCCATTAACTTCTTGTGATGAACTTATGTTTAATTATGCACTATTATTTATGTTCAATAATGTTGAATGAGCCATAGATTTGTGAATCACCAACAGATGCATGATAATGATATAAATTGTTTGATGTGTGCAAAGCTAAGGTACTTGTTTCTTGCTTTTCTAGGTGTGTACTTGAATTTAAAACGAGTATTTTGCACAAAATTTATCTCATTCAGTTCTCCGCGATAACATGCTTGTTATGTGAACCACTTAGAACTAGCCTAAATGTGAGGAATCCTCAAGTGCTTTACATATATGCAGGAGACCGGCATTCATTGTTTCACTCGGTTGTTTTATGTTAAATCTGATAATTGTTTTGAACTGTATGAAAGCACAGAAATGATCAAGGCATTCTTTTTGAAAGTGAGAAGAAACACTTGACCACAGAAAGCCTACCTAGTGAGAGAGTGAGTATCTGATAACCCCATTTGAGCCTAATGAATCAGAATCCTTAACTATGAACTGTCAATATTCATAAGCACAATGCTTAATGAATTTGCCCAAGTTTTTCAAAATCCAGTTCATAGTTAAATCACTATTGGATTCTGATATTTTTACCTTCATTTTGAACCCTAAACCATCATGTTTATTTGTCCCTTGCCTGATGATAAGGGAACATTCAATTAGGGTATTATTTTGAATAAGTTGGGGAGAAAAGGGAGGTATTGTATGTCAAGTAGTGGTGAAATTTGAAAATTGATCTTGACAACAATAAAAAGAGAAAGAAAAGAAAAAGAAAAAGAAAAAGAAAAAAAAAAGAAAAATTCAATAATTAGAAAAAGTTGTCAAGATCAAAGTATTACTTGTATATCATCAAGGGTTGATAATGAGAATTTGGAGGAAGTTATGTAAATAGAAAGAATGTTCCTCTATGCTTGGCCATTTGAATTCAATTTTTCCCACATATGACAATTCTTTTGGAAACCAAGCCAAGTTACAACCCTGAAAGACCTTTTGATTTATGCTTTTGTGCTTTTTGAGATGATATTTGGATGGACACATAACTTAATCAAGATGTTAGCAGAATTGCCGGATGTATGTTCAAAACCCTCACTTCTTGATTTCAATTTGTTTCATTTACTTTCAAAGAAGTGTGTTAGGTGTGGTTCATTGTTAATTATGTTATTGACTTGCATTGTGTGATATGAATTTTGTGTTTAGGACTTATGTCACATTCACAATATATATCTAGATTAATGAGAAACTTCATACTTGCCCGCGCAATCCACATTTGAATTATGCGATCTAAAAACTTTTAATTTCTTTGCTTGTATTGTACTTGAGTCCTAGGTTTGTAAACATTTCCTTTTTTGAGTCCTTTGTTTGAGGACAAACAAAGATTTAAGTTGGGGAGAGTGATAAGTGCCAGAAATTAGTTAAAATGCATATTTAATTTAAGCACTTTATGTTCTTGTTTCGCAAGTTATCATAGGAAAAGCTCTTAATCACTGATCAAATGCCAAATTATGCTTTTACTTCTTACTCCATCCATTTGTGCAGGAAAATGCAAGCCAGGACATGATTTGAGCAAAGAAACATGAAGAAATGTAAAGGCTGGCTCGCTACAGCGGAGGATTGGTCGCTACAGCGCGCCTAGGAAGGGAGAAATCAAGTTTCCATCGCTGCAGCGATGGAACTGGTCGCTATAGCGACCAAAGGCGGTTTGAACCCCGTTTTGCTAACGTGGAGCAAACCCAAAGACCAAGAAAGCTTCGATCGCTACAACGACCAACTCATCACTGTAGCGAGCCTTGAAAAAAACCAGTTTTTATTTATAGCCTTTCAGCTCATTTTTAGAATGATTATCAATATAATTATTACATTGTAGTAATAGTTTTAGGTTATATTTTTAGACATAAAATAGGGCTAAGAGAGGTGATCTTCATGGAGCAAGAGTGATTGAAGTGTGGATTAACTAAGACTCTTTGAGAAATCAAGAACTTAGCTTTGGATCTTCATCTTCCTTCCACTTTTGTATAGTTGTCATGACAATGACCAACTAACCTTCCCTTTTTGGGATTGAAGGTACTCAATATAGCTTAGATGTAATCTTTGATTTTGCAAATATATGATTCTAGTAATTTATGTGATATTGAAGTTATTCTTGCTTTTTATTCTTATGCTTGATTTAATTGTTATTGACAAATACTTTTGCATCTAGGTTTAGAATAATCTTCTATCAAAATAAGAAATTCTAGACATGGAATTGGGTTTTGATAATCGCATAAAGAGTCGGAACTTAAAGCTTTCGGATCGTTTAATAGATTGGGAAATCGTTGATTAAACGATACGATCGATTTCACGACGTCATTTGGACATGAATGATATTGTCGAGTGATACGTGATAATTTCGCTAAAAAGCTAGAATTCATATGCATGATCATTAGAATATATTTGATGCTAGATTAACGAACTCCGATCCCAACGCTTTTACGTCCTATTACTTGTCGTCTTTATTTCCGCTTTTACATTCCAATAGTTTTTAATGCAAACATCTTATAAACCCGAACTCAAAATGATAACGATTGTTGAACGGCTTGTGATAGCGCACTAGTCCCTGTGGAGACGATATAAAAATATACTTCCTTTTAACTAACATCACAACGCGATCGGACGGAACCACCAATTGGGTGGTTTTCGAAAACGCCTATTATGGCCATTCTGTTTTAGGAGAGTTTTCGAGCGACTCAAGTGATAGTGAAGGGGGGAACAATAGTGGGAATTCGTGTGATTGCGTTGTTCTTTCTGTTCGCCCAGGTCCCTTCTGTAGGAAAGGAATTTGTTACATGGCGTCTTCTAGTGGTTCAGAGCAAGAGAACTTCGCTGACGAAGTACTTCGCTCGGAGTCCTTGTATATGGATCCCCAGTGAGTGGCATTCTTTTGAAGCAAACTCAGTGTGTCCTCGACAGGATTTGAAGAGGACGTGATCCTGGAGCCTTGCCGCCCTGGTGACAAAGAGTATCTACGAATGTCAAAGGGCGTCGTTCATGAATTCTTCTACATGTACACGACTGTCTTTGAAGACCTGGGCGTGAAGTATCCATTCACGCCCTTTGAAGTAAGTGTTCTAAACTGGCTGAACGTGGCGCCCTCTCAACTCCAACCCAACATCTGGGCGTTTATAAGGGCTTTTGAGATCATGTGTGAGGGACTAGGTTTCGACCCCTCGGCTGGCTCCTTTTTCACTTTTTATGGTACTAAAGGGGTGGACAAGTTGTCCTGTGTGTCCGTCAGCACACATCCTGGCAAGAGGTTGTTCCCGCCTTACGCCTCTCACTACAAGAATTGGAGACAAACTTCCCTTAGGACGCGGGGGGGAAAGGACTGCAAGGAAGCTGCTGTGCGGGTACATGGCGAGTTGAGGTTTCCAATCTGCTGGATAAGTTCCCCGACCTCCATCACCGGATTTGAATATGAGAAGTTGGACGAGTATGAAAAAGATGTCGTCTGCTTCTTGGACAAAATGCTGCCTATGAATATACGGGAACTGTTGTATAAGGAGGGGGACACAGATAGCCTAGAGACCTATTTACGTGAGTTGATTTTATAACTTTACTTGATTGACTTTCTCGCCTACTTTGTCTTAGTAACTTATGTGTTTTTTTCTTTGTATTTTGTTTTTGTAGAATCGATGGCGCCTATGAATGCTGGAGAGAGGAAAAAGTATCTAGAGGAGATAAAGATCAAGAAATCCGCTGAGGAGTTGGTCGTCAGCGACCCATCTGGACTTATTACTCGTAAGCCAAAGAGGAAAGCTGAGGTTGCACTTGACGCCCAACCCCAAGGTGAAGTCGCCGTCGAAGTCGTGCAAGAAAAGGGGCGAGAGAAGAAGAAGGAGAAGACGCCAACCGGGAAGGACAAGGTAGCGACTGAGAAGAGATCAAAGAGGGCGCACTCTCAGCCCGCTATCGAAGCTACTGGTACCAGCGGGGGGGGTCCAATCCTTCTGGAGAAAGGACTTCGATTATGGAGCCTATGTGAAGGAGAGGATAACCTTCAGACCTGATGACGTGGGAGCTGGGAACCAGAGCTCCATTCCCTTTATGTCAAGGGACCTGGGCGTGAACTGTTTGCGGTCTATCATGCTTCTGGACGCAATGGACCGCAAACATGAAGAGCTGGTACAGAGTGAAGAAACACTGCAGGGTACGGTGAGGGCGCTAGAGAAAGAGTTGAAAGAAGCCCAAGAAAGTAGAGAAAAAGAGATCAAAGAGGCCAAATAGGCGATGAAGCTTGAATGTGATGAGCGCATCACTGACCTGAAGATCGGTCATGATGCTGATTTAGCTGGGAAAGACACGGTGATTAAACAGTTGAAGGGCGAAGTTGCCTCTGGAGTTGAGAGAGAGACGGCGCTGAAGGTTGAAATCTCAGAGGCCAAGGGCGAGCTGGCACTGTCTTTTGAGAATGGTTTTGACCGTGCCAAAGAACAGGTCGCCTTTCTACATCTTGGCGTCGATCTCTCGTCTCTAGATTCTTTTAAGGTTGTTGTAGATGGCGCCCTAGTGGACGAACTATAATCTTACTATTGTAATTTTTAATTTTGCTTTGAACTTAGTACACTCTTGGTTTGTAATGATGCATTATTCTCTTTATGTTGTTTAACTTTTCTTCTATTATTTAGCTTCGAATTTCTTCTTTTTTAATGGCGATGCTTTAAAAAATGCCTCCTGGGCGATGACTATTTCTTGTGCTTATTTCGCAACTTGTTAAAAATTGTCAAACCGTTTTTATTCTCAACGTTATTGTTTTGTTGAGGCATCTTTTTTGTGTGGACCATCTTACTTTCACGACGCCTTAGAGCCCTCTTTGGGGTTACGAAATTAGGTGGCGATTTCTTTTTAGTTCACGACGTCTTAGAGCCCTCTTTGGGGTTAAGGAATTAGGTGGCGATTTATTTTCAGCTCACGACGTCTTAGAGCCCTCTTTGGGGTTAAGGAATTAGGTGACGATTTCTTTTCAGCTAATGACGTCTTAGAGCCCTCTTTGGGGTTAAGGAATTAGGTGGCGATTTCTTTTTAGCTCACGACGTCTTAGAGCCCTCTTTGGGGTTAAGGAATTAGGTGGCGATTTTTTTTCAGCTCACAACGTCTTAGAGCCCTCTTTGGGGTTAAGGAATTAGGTGGCGATTTCTTTTCAGCTTACGACGTCTTAGAGCCCTCTTTGGGGTTAAGGAATTAGGTGGCGATTTCTTTTCAGCTCACGACGTCTTAGAGCCCTCTTTGGGGTTAAGGAATTAGGTGGCGATTTCTTTTCAGCTCACGACGTCTTAGAGCCCTCTTTGGGGTTAAGGAATTAGGTGAGTACTTTCTTTCTCTTGGCGTTGTTGATCTGTTGCAGGCAATGTATACAATACAAAATAGATGATATAGATATAATTCAATAAGAGAGCAGGGTGCCTCATTAAAAACCCCGCTACTGCAGGGGAAAAGAGTGTTCCCTGCTTTTTTTCATTAAATAAAAGATACAGGAAATTAAAACAAGGTAACCATTATGGCGGCTTTACAGGCTTCTGAGCTCGCCCTTTGAATTGTAATGGCGAACGTCTCTTTGTTTGGCAGCAAAGTCTTGGAAGTGGGCGAGTTTGTGCAATTCCTCAATCGTGTTCGCTCCATGTAGTAGGCATGTCTCGCTAGCTTCCTCTGTGAAATTACCATGACGCCAGGTTGGCGTGTTGACCGACTTGACTCTTGGATACAAAGCAAGGTGACGACACACTTTGGCGGGGTTGGCGCTAAGCATATCTGTCGGCTGACGAGCGAAGAGGTTTAGGTTCTTCCTCAGGAGTTCTGTTACGCTCAGTTCTTTGGCTGGATCCAAAGATGTCTCCATTCCGGTGGTCTGATTAGGCTTCGGGCCCATCAAAATCTCTTTTAGACCTTCAGTGGGTTCGAGGCGCTCTTGCTGAAATTCCTCTCCTAGATCCATGTCGACGGCGTTCACCTGGTGCTCTTTGGTGTTGTTGGCTCCCTTCTTTTCCTTCTGTAGCTTCAAACTATTGTGGTAACACTCCCGGGCAATTTTCTGTTCTGCTCTGATAGTTCTGACTTGTCCATTCTCCAGTGGGTACTTCATGACTAGGAACTTGGTAGAGAGTTAGGCGTTGAGGAGATTAAAAGCTGGGCGACCTATGATGATGTTATATGAACAGGGGGAGTTGACGACCAACTATTTGACGCGGATGGTCTTGGCGCTGTTGCTCGTGCCAAATATCGTCTTCAAGGTGATGTGTCCACGCACATGGACTTGCTCCCCTGTGAAACCAGCAAGAGTTCCTTTGAAAGGCTGCAGTTGTTCCTGGTCGAGTCCCATTCTTTCGAATGTTGAGTAATAGCGGATGTCTGCGGAACTACCATGATCTATCAACACTCTCTTCACATCCCAGTTGAAAATTTGCACAGTTACGACCATAGGGTCATCATCATGGGGAATTATTCCCTCGTGATCCTCGCCTGAGAAGGTGATATTTGGTTGGCGCGCTGGCCTCGTCACGGCGTGGTCATCTACAAGCATGACCTGTCTCACATATCCCTTCCGAGAAGCGCAGGATTCGCCGCCTCCTGCGAACCCGTCATATATAGTGTTCAGAGTGTGGCGCTCGCCAGCCTTTGTCGCATCTTTCTCCTTTGGGGCATCTTCGAGGGGGGCGTCTGTCCCCTCCCTGCTATCCTTGATATATCCTCTTAGTCTGCCATTCTGAATTAACTTTTCAATCTCTCTTTTCAGATGAATGCAATCTCTCCTTATCATTTCCCATCAGGTTTTCTCTTGGCTGCAGGGGGTCGGGGATGAGTCTGGAGTGGTAGGCATCCCTCCAGATCTGCTCACGATGAATGTTAAGCGCTGTGAAGGACACTGGTACGGGTGTGCGCCTGTCGGGAATATGGCGCTTGTAAGGCGCTCTATCTCTGGGGTGGGCAGATACTAACTTTGGCGATGATCATAGCCACTTGGGGCACGCTCCCTAGAGTCTCTGGCTTTCTTTTCTGCATTACTCTCCTCTCCTTTGATGTAACACTCCGCTCTGGACATAATCTCTTCCATGGAATCAGCTGGTTTCTGTGCCAATGACTCGTTGAATTGGCCAGCGCGGAGGGCGTTCTGGAAGGCTCCTACGAACAATTCCTGGTTTGGGTTAATGACTTTGATGGTGGCATCGTTGTAGCATGCGAGATACTCATGGAGAGACTCGTTCGGTCCTTGACGGACGTTGAAGAGGCTGGTAGATGAAACTTTGCCGTGGCGGCTTGCTGAGAACTGGTGCGTCAACTTGCGTGTCATATACTGGTAGCTGATGATGGAAAACCGAGGTAGGTTTATATACCATCTGAGGGCGGCATCCTTAAGGGTTCCTGCTAACAACTTGCACTTGAGAGAATCGGCGGCGCCGATGATGGCCATTTGAGTGTTGAAAGCAGTCACATGTTCCACCGGGTCGCTCTTTCCGTCGAAGGAGGAAAGAGAGGGTGGCTTGAAGTTTTCTGGAACTGGCGCGTTCAACACCTCGGTGGAAAGTGGTTGAGGATCTGGATCCACTAATTCGTCTTGTTGAGGCTCGTTTCCTTTGGCATTCTGCTGTTGCTGAATGGTCTACATGGTTGCTTGTAAGGCTTCGTTATGGTCACGAAGTTGCTGGATCTGTTGTTGTAGAGCTTCTAAGGCCACTGGATCTGCCATCGTGGTGGCGGCGATGGTTGTTTGAGTTTGTATGTTAAGGTTGTGACTGGTGGTCGGAGATTTGCGACCTAGACCGGGAATCGCAGGCTCTAGATCAGGGCTTACCGAATAGATACGGGTTAATCGTTTGATTTGTGAGTGTTTGTTATGAATCACGGTGGATTCAGAGAATCTAGGGTTGCTCTGAAGCGTACGGCGGATTCACGGCGTTCGAGCGGTGCTTTGAGGCCGCGGATCGGCTGCTTTTCGTTTCAGAGATGGTGGCTAGGTCAGTTTTACCGTAGCCCCACGGTGGGCGCCAACTGTACTGGTTGTGAGAACAATCTAGGAAAACTAGGGGTTTCATGTCTGTTTTGGTCCTGCCTTTGGGAATGATCTCAAGGTTACTATTTGTAGTCCCAATTTGGGCCTATCCGACCATGGTTTTGGGCCCAAATCATAAAGGGCCAAAACCATGGCTAGGGCGCCCTTACAGGCTGCTGAGGGCGCCCCTAGAAGGTGCCTTTAGGAGAGTTCCCTAAAATTGTATAGGATTGTCAGGTGGGCTTTGTACCCTTCTGGAGGGCGCCCAGCCTTGCTCTAAGGGTTCAAGCCCTGTTTTTAGGGCTCTAAGGCCTAAATGGTAAGATCTACGGTCCAAAATCCTAGCATGTTAGAAATGTGATCAAGTTTGGAAGGGGAGATATATCCAGAGTATATGGTTGATTTTCCAGGGTTTACTAATTGACCAGAAATTTGAGCATATGAGTTGATGAGGCTCATCGGTGCATTAATTGAAGATACCTTACCTTTGAAAAAAAATCATGATATCATCAAGATAAAGTAAATGAGAGGGGACCTGAATGTTTCTAGATTCTCTGATGAAATCTAACTTGTCTTGCTCCACAAGATTTTCGTTACCTCTATTAAGGACATCTTCAGCAATGCATAAAAGGAGAGGTGACAGAGGGTCACCTTGCCTCACTCCCCTCTTACATCAGTTTTCACAATTTCCTAATAGGTTTGATAAAAGACTGCCCCAAATCCATCAGGACCCGGAGATCCATCCTTGTTTAGATTGAAAACAACCTTGTGAATTTCTCCTTGAGAGGGGATCATAACGAGCATGTTGTTAATGTTGTCAATAATCAAATTAGGTATAGTTTCCTCCACCAAGTTAGATACCTGCAAGTCTTACATAACAAAGTTATTTGAAAATAAATTTTTGAAGTGATTTGTCATGTGATTTGAGATATGCTTTAGATCAACCAACATTGTTTCACACTCTTTGATTGAAATGATAAGTTTGGAGGTGTTTTTGATTTTGGCTATATATTTTGTGTTTCTGTCTCCATCAACATTCCAAGCTACTTTGGATTTTTCTTTCCAAAAAGTTTCCTCTTTGTAAAGAGCCTTTTCCAAGATGATATGAGCTACATTTTGTGGTTCAAAAAGATGGTATGTGTTCCCATTTGTGTCTATTTGGTTTTTGATTTACAACAAATTGTCTTCAGCTTCTTTGACCATTATGTGAACATTTCCAAAAACGTTGGTGTTCCAAATCTTTAATTTCTGCTTAAGAATTTTAAGTTTCAGAGTAAGAATGTACACGAGGCATCCGACTATATGACAATATGAAAATTTTCATGGAGATTCCACATGCTTAGAAATTTGAATTATGAAGCAAAACTACTATGAGAAGTGTAAAATTCCAACTAAATGGGAAAATGATAAGCTTTGTGTTGGAGGAGAGTGAAAACATTAAGATATGTACACATATCAATCCAGAACTGGTTGCATATGACTCTATCTAATCTGCTATTTGTGAATCAAGTCTGTCTCCTACCATTGGACGAAGTGAATTGTACGCCTATAGTTGGGAGATGATATAGGCTATTAGTGTTTGACCACTCAAAAAAATAGTTCATAGGAGTTCTAGGTGAGCCCCCTCTATGTTCACGAAATCCTATAATAGTGTTGAAGTCCCTATACTACACCATGGAAAGTTATGTTGGGATTAAATGGATTCTAGACTATGCCAGAGTTGTCTTATTTTAATATAGCAATTAGAAGCATAAACAGCTGAGATGCCTAATTGTTTGTTGTTGTTAGTGAAGGTAAAGGAAACATATTGGTCATTTGAGGCTAAAACTGTTGGGTTAATATGTTTGACAGAAAAGCACCAAAGGTTTGGGCAAAATGATGGGTTTGGTGTTAAAAGTAGAGATTTTGAAACCTAATCTATTGCACCAATTTGTGGGAAATCTATCAAAATGGATCCAAGGCTCTTCTATAAAAACAAACTAAGGTTTATGGTGAATAACTAGCCGTTTAAGGTCCAATCTTGATAGGGGGTTGGATATACCCCTTATATTCCAGAATAAGCACTTCATTAGAAAGACTTTGGAGTATCTTTCTTTGATATGGTAGAATAGGTGGGTCTTGTTGCTGAGCGTTATGATTTTTGAATCTTCTTCTATGTTGATCTGTAAATGACTAACAGGAAACCTGAAGTATCTATGTTACTTTGATCTTCTCTTGCCAGTTGTTCATCAATATGTTCTTCATTTGCTAACCTTTTAACTATATCTTCTTCTTGTGGTCTTATAAGTTCTTCACCAACCTCTGCAAGATTCACTACAAGAAACAAGCCAATTTTCCTACCAAATTTTCCTAGGAATTTAAATTCCTCGGAAAGCAAGTTGTTTACCGACGAAAAATTTCGTCGGAAAGCAATTTCAGACAAAATGGGTCCCTTGTGTGCAGAAAAGGACGTGTGGGAGCAATTAAATAGTGGTGTTTACCGACGAAAAATTTCGTCGGAAACCACTGGGCCCACCCACACACATATAACGGTCAAAAATGGGGACCCACACCTGAAAAGCATGTTTAGCGACGAAAAATTCGTCGGAAAGCGCAGGGTAGGGTTAGCGACGAACTAAATTTGTCGGAAAGCGCAGGGTAGGGTTAGCGACGAACTAAATTCGTCGGAAAGCATCACTTTAGCGACGAACTAAATCCGTCGGAAAGCTTTAAAAAGTAGTCGTTGAAGCGCTGACCATTGGGAAAGGAACGTTGGAAAGGAACGTTGCAGGCGCAATATATATATATATATATACATGTCTTCAACATTCCATCTTATTAATCTTCCTTCTTCATTTCTTCTCTCCTTCATTCTTATTAATCTTCTTCATTCTTATATTACTATCTTCCATTTATTTAATTTATTTTCTCTCAATACACTTATTATCTCAAATTATTATCTCATATTATATACTTATTTTCTTAATCTATATTAATACACCATATAAATATCACTTATTCTCTCTATTATAATTTATTACATCATTCTCCATCAGGTTTGTGTATATATTTAATTTTATTAATGTTATTTTTTATAATAATTAATTTCAATTTTATATGTGTTTGAATTTATATATTTTTAATGTAGTTTATTAAAATAACTTACATTATTTTTTTTATAGTTTTGTTGGTTCCGATCTATTTTGAGGACGACGTTGTTGCTAGTGTTGCTGCCTCCACTCCGTTCGTCGACTTATATATTATTTGAGGTTGGTATATCTTTAACTTAGTTTAAATTAAATTGCTACAATGATGTAATTGGTAATTAAATTATTAGTCATTAGAAAAGTAGTTTGTTAAATTTAATTGTAATAAATAAAAATGTTAGTAGGATGAACTTTTTCAAAAAAACATTTAGCCGGAGTTAAATAAAATTTCAACTTATTAGTGTATGTTAGAGAGTATAATAAAAATATTAGTTATTAGAAACATAGTTAGTACAATTAAATTGTAATAAACATGTTAGTTAGATCAAATATTATATATGTTTAATAAAAATCATAGTTTTACTAATTTGTGTAATAAATATGTTTTAGTTAATAAAAATGGAAGTAAAAAATGTAGTTAGTAAAAATGTGGTTAATAAAAATCACTTATTCTCTCCATTATAATTTATTACACTATTCTCCATCAGGTTTGTGTATATATTTAATTTTATTAATGTTATTTGTTTATAATAATTGATTTCAATGTTATTATATTCTCCATTGATATTGATTTTATTAATTATGCTGTATTATTTTTTGTAGTTTCTTGCTTCAGATCCATTTTAAGGTTGGTGTTGTTGCTGCAGCTGCTGCTTGGTTTTTTTTCATCCACTTGGTTCATCGTCTAACTATTTGAGGTTGGTATATATGTTCTACTTATTTTAAATTGCTACAATGGTTTGACTAGGAATAAAAAGAAATATGTATAAAATTAAGTTTGTTAGAAAAAGAAAGATGTACAAAAAATTTTGTTAGAAAAAGAATGTAAATTAGTAAAGAATATGTGAATTAGTGAATTAGTTGTTGTAATGAAATATGTTAAAAAAATTTATTATGAAGTTAATTGATATGAAATATGTGAATTAGTTGTTGTAATTAATTTTGCCGGTGCCGCGCGGAATTTTTATCCGCGCGTAACTTTTATTTGTGGCTTGTAATTTTTATATGCGTGTAATGTTGAATTCATACAAATTTTAGAAAATGTGACGTAGATTAATTAGAAAATGTTATATATGTTAGTTGTAAAATATTATATAATTTTTAAGCAATTCATGTGACATATTATATAATAAATATGTTTTAGTTAATAAAAATGCAAGTAAAAAATGTGTTTAGTAAAAATGTTATTGTAGTTATTTTAAAAAAAGAAGGTTAAGTAATTAGTACAGAAATATGTTTAAAAAGCTTGTTAGAAAAAGAAGATAAATTAGTAAAGAATTATGAAGTTAATTTATATATATGAAATATGTGTAATTCGTACGAATTTCTAAATATTTAGGTTTTTAGAAATAAAAAAAATTGTTATTTATATTTAGGTTGTAGTCATTAACTTTTGTCGGCAACGCGAGGATTTATTAATTATTCGCGCGTTATTGTAACGAATAAATACAAACTAATTGAGTTAATATTAGTGACGCGGAAGATGGATCAATATATTTTACATCGTAGTTGGATGTACGATAGAAAATATTCGGGGAAAAGAACACTTAAAGCGGCTTTTGTGGATGGAGTTCGTGAATTTGTTGCTTACGCCATGTCGCAACGTGCGTTTACATTGGAGGGAGGGATAAGATGTTCGTGTACTAAATGTACGTGTAGGCTGCTTCAGAGCCCAAAAGATGTTCTAAATCATTTAAAGGACCTTGGTTTTATGGAGAATTATTACGTGTGGAAATATCATGGTGAACAAGAGCCGACAAATGATGTTAATATGCACGCTTCAAGCAGTGGGGCGCGTACGGAGAGTGAAAACTTTGACATGATGGAAGATATGGTTGGTGATGCTCTTGGGGTGAACCTGTCTTACAACGAGGACGAGGGCGCTGAAGAGGAAAGAATTCCGAACGAGAAAGCGTTGAAGTTTTATAAAATGATGATGGAAGTAAACAAGCCGTTGTTTGAAGGGTCGTCTGATTCTAAGTTATCCATGAGTGTGAGGCTTTTAGCTGCCAAGTCAGATTGGAGTGTGGCCGAAGAAGGCGCAGAATGTTATACAAAAATGATGAGGGATGCAACTCCTATAAAGGACAATTTGCCATTGAGTTTTTATGAGGCTAAGAAGTTGGTGTCGAAGTTGGGATTGCAAGTTAAAACTATTGATTGTTGCGTTAAAGTGTGCATGCTGTTTTACGACAACGAATTCGGTAAAAATGATGGGTCGTTGGTGGAGTGTAAATTTTGCAATGCATCGAGGTATCAAGTACGTGATAATGCCAGTTCTCGGAAGCAGAAACTAGTCTCAGTCAAGTCAATGTTTTATCTGCCAATAATACCAAGATTGCAGAGATTGTATGCATTAACTCACACAGCCGATAAAATGACGTGGCATTATTACAATAGAACAAATACAGGTGTGATGCGACATCCCTGTGACGGGGTGGCATGGAAGCACTTTGACGCAGTACATCCTGATTTTGCAGAAGATCCACGTAATGTGAGGCTTGGATTATGCTCTGATGGATTTGTCCCGTATATCCAAAAGTCGGCAACGCCTTATTCTTGTTGGCCAATTCTTCTTACCCCGTATAATCTTCCTCCTGACATGTGCATGTCAAAACCTTATTTGTTTTTGACTTGTGTTATACCAGGACCTAATAGCCCATTAGATGGTATAGATGTGTATTTACAACCCTTAATTGATGATTTGAAGAGATTGTGGATCGGGGAATCAACATATGATATTGCAAGGAAGGAGAATTTTAGCATGAGGGCAGCTTTGATGTGGACTATTAACGACTTTCCTGCATATGGAATGTTGTCTGGATGGTCGACTCATGGTAGATTGGCTTGTCCACATTGCATGGAAGAAACAAAGGCGTTTAACTTGCATCACGGAAGAAAGAGTTCGTGGTTTGGGTCGTCTATAAACATCTTACTAAAGACGACAGGGCGGCCCTTTTTAAATACTTTTCGGTAAACACAATTTATTAAATATTAAATAATTGTAATTACTTTATAACATGCTATATTTTTAAAAATTTTAATGTCTAATAATTTGTTTGTTTATTGCAGGAGCGTTGTACCTGGTCTATAGATGTCCATCTTCTTGTAG
The DNA here is from genome assembly GCA_018208015.1 of Medicago ruthenica. NCBI lineage: Eukaryota > Viridiplantae > Streptophyta > Magnoliopsida > Fabales > Fabaceae > Medicago > Medicago ruthenica. Next base: position 102,689 of record WNNG01000057.1, on the reverse strand, counting down.
AGAAGCTCTTTCACAAGTTAGCTTCCAAACGTTTATCAGATTTGTTATATGATGAACGGGAGGAATGGAAAAAACATAAGGGCAACTACCGTACACATTGGATCGGGGAAAAAGCGTGGGAAGACTTGGTTAAGTATTGGCTAGAAGATCCAAAATTTAAGAACCGTTCCAGAGCTAACAAGCAGAATAGAGCATCTCTTATAGGAGGACATGAACACGCACAAGGATGTGTCAGTGTCCCTACCCATGCTAGACATCTGGTAAAAAAATATTTCACTATTTCTAATTCTATACATGTATATATTAAATAAACTCAAATGTTCTAATTGCTTATACAACTTTTCGTGTACAATTAGGCAAAATCCTTGGAGAGAGATCATTATCCAAATGAGCTCCAAAGAGAGACTCATTTCAGCTAGCGTACTGGTCAGTATGTCGATGCTCGAGCACGCAATACCCAGGTAAATTTGCAAATATTCGTAATATATTCTAATTAGAAAAAGAAAGTGAATTATTAAAGAATTATGTTGTTAACTAATATGAAATATGTTAATTTCATTTATTATTATTATATAATTTTTATTTGACTTTATTTGTAAACAATTATTATTGTCTAATTTTCTTTACTTTTCTTTATAGGCATCTTATGATGAGTACGTAGCACGGTTTTTGGCGCAGAATCCTGAGATTCAATCGCATGAACAAATTCCCGACTCCATCAAAATTGAATTATGGGCAAAGGCTGCAGGAGGACAACAAAGACCGGATAGAGTATACGGTATTGGAGCGTTAGCCGGCAACGTGGTGCATGGAAATTTGTTCCGTGCTCCTGTTCTACCAGAGTCCAGCTCAGTTCGTTCTGCAGAGTTGTCTCCTGAGATGCAAGAAATGATAACTCGAATGAACGAGGAGTTGCAAAGTCAAAAGATAATGATGCAAAATCAAAATGAGTTGTTGGAATCTCAAAAGGAGGCGTTGGAATCTCAACAGCAGGCGTTGGAAGCTCAAAATAAGGCGTTGGCAAGGAAAGATGAGACAGAGAAGGAGCTAAGGAAACAAATGAATGTCTTTCGAAAATTCCAAAAGATGATGACAAAGAAGTTCATGGGAGGGAGAAAGAGTAGAAAGACATCTGATTCATCGTCGTCTGCATCGTCGAGTCAATTTTCACCGACACCTCATCAAATACATGACGACGACGATGATGATCATAATGACGAGAACGAGGGCGAGGACGAGGAGGAGGAGGAGGATGATAGTGAGTAATTTATGTTTTTTTTTGTAAATTTATGAATATTGTCGTTGATAGCGAGTAATTTATGAATATTAATTGTCGTTGTGTACTCAAATCATTATTTTTATTTTATTTAATTTAACCAAATTTTTTTTTTTTTAGAAAATACCAAGTAAAATATTTATAATGTATTTTTTCAATTTTTCAAAAATAATCGATTTTTTAAAATAACTGTTTTTTTAAAAAAAAAAAATCTTTTCCTAGGAATAATTCCTAGGAAATTAAAGGTGGGAAATGAAAACTGGAAAAGAGGGAAACGAAAATTTAAATTTTTTAGTGGGAAGGTTTCCTAGGAATTTTTTCCTAGGAAATTCCTCGGAAAACGTGACAGAATTTTTTTCTATAAATAACACACTCTACTACACATTTCATCATTCATTCATTCATCTCTACTCAAACAAATATTCATCTATCTCTATATTTTCTTCTTCATCTTCTTTTTCATCTTCTTCAACAATTTCTAAACACATATAATTTTTTATCTTCTTCAACAATAATCTCTTATCATTCTTCCTATTCTCACCTTCTCTTCTTCTTCTTCCTATTCTCATCATCTTCTTCTTCTTCTTCTTCATCTTCTTCTTCTTTTTTCAACAACTCATCCACAACAATTTTCCATCTTCATTAACACCAATTTCTTCAACAATAATCTCTTATAATTTTTTTAACATTAATTTTCTTCTTCCAAATTTCTTCTTCTTCTTCTTCTTCTTCTTTTTTCAACAACTCTTCCACAACAATTTTTCATCTTCATTAACACAAATTTTCATCTTCTTCAACAATAAAATCTATTTATTTCTTTCAAAAATAATTCATTCCTACATTTGTTTTTATTCAAAACACTTTTACTACATATATTTCTTTTTTAAAAATCATTTTTTAATATATATTTTTTCGAATTTTTTTTCAAAATATGAATTTCGCGCAATTTTTTTAAAAAAAATTCAACTTTTTTTGGCGCAATTTTTCAAAATTCAAATTTTTGCCGCAATTTTTGAAATTTTGGCGCAATTTTTTAAATTTTTTTGAAATTTAAAAATTTAATTTTTTTTAAAAAATTAATTATTTTCCTCGGAAACAATTTTAAAAAATTTTCAAATTTTTTTGGCGCAATATTATAATTCCAAATTTTTTTTTTAAATAATTAATTAATTTCCTCGGAAATTCCTCAGAAACTAACCATTAAAATATTAATACATTTTCCTCAGAAATTCGTCGGAAACTAACCATTAAAATATTAATAAATTTTCGTCGGAAAACACGTGTCAGATACAGCAGTCTGCAGGAAAGCTTTCCTGCAGAATTTTCGTCGGAAATTCCTAGGAAAACTTCTGACAGAAAATTCCTAGGAAATTCCTCGGAAACACGTAGGAATAGATTGAAAATTTCCTATGTGTAGTTTCCTCGGAAAATTCGTCGGAAAATTTAATATTTCTTGTAGTGATTGGCCCAAGAGTCTTTAAGAAATTGCATATCCTTCTGAATTGTTGGAGGAGTAACTTGATATTGGCTTGAGTCATGTCATTCATCTTCCGTGTTAGTCTGAGTTGCATCAACAAATTCAAATGCTTGTGAGATGTTACTATCTTCATTTGCATCCTGAAAATTCTTGTCGGTAATTCCAGGATTTACCACATTTTTAGTTTGGACAGTAACATGAATTGTTTTGTTTTTATCCTCCTCTTCATCATCCTCAACCACATGAACCTCAATTGTTTGTAAGCTCGTACCATTTTCTCTATCCTCACTATTAACCCATTCTTCAATTTGAATTGGCTCTTTTGATGTTCCAGCAACCATATGCAAATTAACAAGTTTTTTAGAGGCTTCCACTATATTTTCTCAAGCCTTAGCAACTTCTTTTATAGGCTATTTGTTACTCTTCTTCCCAATTTTAACATTCATGTTATCTTCTTCCTTCCCCTCTACATGCTTGATATTTCGACATGATGACCAAGAATTTTGCAAAAAGGAACAAAAATCTAGCAGAGCTTCATATTTTAAATCCACACAAAAGAAAAAAAAAACCTTTTCTTTCAACAAGTAGTTTGTGCTTAAGGTCAGATGCAAGGTCAATACCAATTAAAACGCGAACAAAGTGTGCTCCTGAATATAATAGGCTTACTCGTAACTGCATCAATATAGATGGGGCTTCACCCACTACTCACAATTGCAAACAATATTTTCTCACACCAGTATTCTTGTGCTATACCATAAATATGAACCCATACTTGAGCTGACGTATTCTTCTGAAGACTAGGATTGAAATCCTTTTTCGAAGCAAACAGCTTAAGCAATTTGGGGTTGAGTATCCAAGACCCTACTGACCTAACAAGTCTTATAGCATAATCAATAAAGGAAACGAAAAACTCATAAAAACCTTTCCCAAGAGATGTAACACCCTAGGGACCAAGGTTTTTCCAAACTGGTTTAACTTTTCTTTCAATGCTACCACAGTTAAATGAATGGATCCCTTTGGCCAAACTATTCTAGCATGAAGGTTGTTCTTACAAGCTTTCGACCCTAACAAGTATTCCTCTTCAGGGTAGACACTGGCAGTTCGCTTGATGGGATATCACAAACATTATAGAGCGCATCCACAAAAGATTTATGGGCTTTGGGTATAGGTTTCAGTTTGTTTTGTTGTGATTGATGAAGGATTGAACTCATTCATGAACTTCAATGGGATGATAAAAGGATTGGTGGCCATTTTGGTGAGGTTTTGATTATACGTGACGATGGGTACGAGTTATGGGTTCATCCGATGGTGGTAAAAGGCTTTTGGGGCGGTGGGTTAAGAATAGGATTACCGATTTGGTGTGTGGGGTGAGGGTGATGGTGTGGTGGTCAATTTGATGTGTTTGTCAAAACTATTTGTCTCAAAATGATAGACCTTTTTAATTTTCAATGCAATATTAATTATTTTTTCTTTCAATTATACCCCTATTTGATAATGATAACTTTATAAAAGTTATATTTCTCTATTTCATTTTTATAGTTTTTTCCTAACATATGTAAAATGGTCCAATTAGAATACTCATTGTAGGACGGAAGGAGTATCTCATTTGTTTTCTGCAAATACGAACACAATATCTCATATATTTTCAAAAATATAAACACATAAATCATATCAATCATCAATTGAGAATTCAAAGATAAAATACATGTAAACACTTTATTTTTGTATTGCCACTATTGGTTTTCAAATTGCTTTGTATTCGTGTGGGTATATGTGTGTACACACACTCTATCCGTTTTTAAATACATGTTACAGTTTTATAATGTACATTATTCATATAACTTAATATGACAATATTTATTTAATTAATATAAAAATACAAATTATGTCCCTTAAAAAAATACAAATGTTAGCATATAAGATGTTTGATTTGTTTCGATGAATATTTTCAAAATATAAAACAAATAATAATTTTTTATTATAGATAACTAAAGATATTAATAATCAAAATTATGTATTGGATATGTACAGTAGGAGAAAGTCTTTCATAGGCACATACACAAATCAATATTATCTGGGGACATTCATATCAAATGAACAAAATTAAACAAAAATAATTTAGTTATATCAGTTATCATTTAGTTATTGAGAATTCAAAGATAAAATACATGTAAACACTTTATTTTTGTATTGCCACTATTGGTTTTCAAATTGCTTTGTATTCGTGTGGGTATATGTGTGTACACACACTCTATCCGTTTTTAAATACATGTTACAGTTTTATAATGTACATTATTCATATAACTTAATATGACAATATTTATTTAATTAATATAAAAATACAAATTATGTCCCTTAAAAAAATACAAATGTTAGCATATAAGATGTTTGATTTGTTTCGATGAATATTTTCAAAATATAAAACAAATAATAATTTTTTATTATAGATAACTAAAGATATTAATAATCAAAATTATGTATTGGATATGTACAGTAGGAGAAAGTCTTTCATAGGCACATACACAAATCAATATTATCTGGGGACATTCATATCAAATGAACAAAATTAAACAAAAATAATTTAGTTATATCAGTTATCATTTAGTTTTATTCTCTTTTAATTTTGTTAATTTTACGTGGATGTGCTCAAATAATATTGATTTGAATATTTGTTGATAAAAGACTTTTTTAGTTCGGGGATTGACTTTGACAAGTATTTAAGAATTTAGGGAGTATGATTTAAAACTGAAATCATTGTATTTATTTTCCACTAGTCAATGCAACAACACAAATTCTCAATACTTTGCCTATGTTTGGTATCATGGTGGGTATCTCAGAATCATGGTGATCTACCATGATTTTTTAAAAGCTACACTTTGTAGCTTCTGTAAAATCACGGTGGATCACCGTGATTCTGACATAGCCACCATGATACCAAACACACACTTTGACAAGGTCCTACAATTACTCAATGCAACAACACAAATTCTCTCTTACACACGTGCCGATACCCTTGCCAAACCCCCTTTCTTCACAATAATCAAGACACATCCATGTGTTATTTGGACATGAGCTTATGGGATAGCAATACTCGCTTGGAGGAGATAATGTTGGAGGAGGTATTACAGAGTCTGCTGCTCCTCCTACAATTAATAGAATGTTGTCAGAAATTAGAAGCACAAATTTAAAATTCATAAATAAATTAATCTAACAATTATTATTTTATTTTTTTTGTATTCAACAGGTTTGACTATGGATCATTCTACATATACCAACAAATATTATATTAACATATTAGAAGAAGAATTATTTGAGTATAATTAAAGTGATTAAACACGTGCATGCTAATGTTCATTGAATTTGATTATTTTTTTTAAGTATTTAATCTCTATCAATATTCTATATCATTTTCTAAAATAAAATGATATATGACCAAAAAAATTGATATATAAAACTTATAAGGACAAAATTAAACGACAATATTAAAAAAATATCGTTAACCTAAAATGCAATATATATTTTTCTTCAACGGTAGAAAAAATAACAAATTTTGGAATCTAAAAAAAATAAAACTGAAATTAAAAAAACATAAACATAAAATTGCAAAAAAAAAAAAACTTAACAAGGATTGAGTAATATTTTTAATAAGTTATATCAGTTTACGTGAAAGGAACTAGTTTGTGTTTTGTATTCAATTTTTTTTTGAAGAAGCTAAACAAATTTTATTAAAAAACAAACACAAGCTCCTCTGGCACAAGGTGTACCAAAGGAAGCTAAAGTATCCAAAAATTACAATGAAACAATCCACAAGCTACAACAAAGTAGCCAAGAAAAACAACATTATGTTACAACATAAAATTTAACCTCCAAACCGCATACTCAAAATCAAAAACAGCATAAAAAGATTTTAACCACCAAAATGCTTGGAGTTTAACCTTTTCCAACAAAGATAGAAGTTGTGCCTAATTTGAAAATCTCAAACAAAAAAATATTCTAATAAATATTTTTTTATTATTCTTTAAAAAAATATGTTTTTATTATATTTTTCTTGATAAAATTTTTCCTCGAATAGAGATATCTCCAAGATTTACATGTGATACGATTTTTTTTTATAAATATTGTTCAGTATTACGTCCTTTTTTCTGATCGTCTAATATTAATTAAAAACTTTTAAACATGTCAAACATTGTACATATTTTTTATGAAAAACATTATTTTCAATGTTAGAACATAATTTTCATTTCATTCTCGTTGTGTAGAAATGATTGTATTATAATTCTAAAGAAAAGTACATGAAAAAATAGATATAGAAAAAGGGAATTTGTTACCTGGACACAAAACATAAACAATGCATAGAACGGAAATGAAAAAGTGCGCACGGTATATGCCGGTTGCCATGTTCTCTTGAACGATTCCTTCAAAAATAAAAATGTTCTCTTGAATGATGAATGACAAATACATTGACAACGATGAGCTATTTATTGAGTGTTCTACGAAAATTTATTATTAAATTAGTTTTTCCTAGTCAAACATATTAATCAGTATATTTCATATATATATATATATATATATATATATATATGTTTTTGTAATAATTTTGAAATTAAATATTACAAAATATTTATTTGTATCAATAAACAAATAGTATTAAAATTACTGAGTGTTCTAGATAGATAACTATTTTGAGTGTTCTTTTGTCATATCGTAAATAAATATTTCTTCGTATAAATAAATAAATGGTATTGAGTGTTCTAGGTAAAAAAATATTTTGAAGTTAAATTTTTCTATTTATATTAAATTATATTAGTGTGTATACCCACTGACCACAAAGAGAAAAATTATTTTCAATTAAATTAAAACTAAAATATTTAATGCTTCATATGTCAAATTATGTTAAATTTGATGTAAAAAAAGAGCACAAGAAAATAAGAGAACTTTTAAGCTTTATGTTATATCTAAAATAAATTCAATAAATATAGCGTAAGATGTGTTAGTAATAAGAACCGTTGGTATTCAAATAAATAATAGATGATTATATTTCTATTGTAAATATATTCTGCCTGACTCAAGAAGATTCTTAGCATAACATATCATGTACTCCCTCCGGTCATTAAATACATCCACTAATATTAAAAAGACAAACATTAAATAAGGGATATAAAAGTCTTTTAAGCAATAATTACACCTAAAAAAGTTGTGATATTTTCTTATAAATATGACCAAAATTTTTTTTGAAATTTTTCTTATATATAAGACCGGAGGGAGTAGAATATTTCTTTTGTAATTAATTCCCTTAATTGTATAATCCCCTATATAATAGACCTTCCGTAGTGCTATTTCAATATGGTATCCAGAGCCTTTTGAGAGGAAACCCTAAATTGTGATTGCTTGGTGGATCCGGTGTCCTTCGTTGAGAATATTTTTTTGGCAAACCTGGTTTCAACTCCGGCCTTTCCCTCCTTCATTGCCGTGACACTTTCCGACATCAAGTTTCATCACTTTCGGTCTCAAACTAACATTGCCTTCGACGCCCATTCTGGTGACCTTTAATTTCTGTCTCAAACTAATTATTGAGTCTTCGTGTAACGTGTGAGTTAGTTTGGAGTCAGGATAAAAAACACTACACTAATGACATACAATGTTTGTATAGAGTATGACATAGATTTTTGACATACAATGTTTGTATATGGTAACATTCATACCAATGTTCACAAATTCAATGAGCTTCTTCTTCCTGCCACAAGTAATCCTACTTACACTAGGCATCCTTACAATTTCCCATCGGGTTTTCTCTTGGCGGCGGGGGGTCGGGGATGAGTCTGGAGTGGTAGACATCCCTCCAGATCTGCTCACGACGAGTGTTGAGCGCTGCGAAGGACTCTGGTGCGGGTGCGCGCCTGTCGGGAATATGGCGCTTGTAAGGCGCTCTATCTCTGGGGCAGGCGGATAGTAACTTCGACGATGATCATAGCCACTTGGGGCGCGCTCCCTAGAGTCTCTGGCTTTCTTTTCTGCATTACTCTCCTCTCCTTTGATGTAACACTCCGCTCTGGACATAATCTCTTCCATGGAATCAGCTGGTTTCTGTGCCAATGACTCATTGAATTGGCCAGCGCGGAGGCCATTCTGGAAGGCTCCTACGAACAATTTCTGGTTTGGGTTAATGACTTTGATGGTGGCGTCGTTGTAGCGTGCGAGATACTCATGGAGAGACTCGTTCGGTCCTTGACGGACGTTGAAGAGGCTGGTAGACGAAACTTTGCCGTGGTGGCTTGCTGAGAACTGGTGCGTCAACTTGTGTGTCATATCCTGGTAGCTGATGATGGAAAACCGAGGTAGGTTCATATACCATCTGAGGGCGGCATCTTTAAGGGTTCCTGCTAACAACTTGCACTTAAGAGAATCGGCGGCGCCGATGATGGCCATTTGAGTGTTGAAAGCGGTCACATGTTCCACCGGGTCGCTCTTTCCGTCGAAGGACGAAAGAGAGGGTGGCTTGAAGTTTTCTGGAACTGGCGCGTTCAACATCTGGACGGAAAGTGGTTGAGGATCTGGATCCACTGATTCGTCTTGTTGGGACTCGTTTCCTTTGGCATTCTACTGTTGCTGAATGGTCTACATGGTTGCTTGTAAGGCTTTGTTATGGTCACGAAGTTGCTGGATCTGTTGTTGTAGAGCTTCTAAGGCCACTGGATCTGCCATCGTGGTGGCGGCGACGGTTGTTTGAGTTTGTATGTTAAGGTTGTGACTGGTGGTCGGAGATTTGCGACCTAGACCGCGAATTGCAGGCTCTAGATCAGGGCTTACCGAATAGATACGGGTTAATCGTTTGATTTGTGAGGGTTTGTTATGAATCAAAGCGGATTCAGAGAATCTAGGGTTGCTCTGAAGTGTACGGCGGATTCACGGCGTTCGAGCGGTGCTTTGAGGCCGCGGATCGGCTGCTTTTCGTTTCAGAGATGGTGGCTAGGTCAGTTTTACCGTAGCCCCACGTTGGGCGCCAACTGTACTGGTTGTGTGTACAATCTAGGAAAACTAGGGTTTTCATGTCTGTTTTGGTCCTGCCTTTGGGAATGATCTCAAGGTTACTATTTGTAGTCCAAATTTGGGCATATCCGGCCATGGTTTTGGGCCCAAATCATAAAGGGCCAAAACCATGGCTAGGGCGCCCTTACAGGCTGCTGAGGGCGCCCCTAGAGGGTGCCTTTAGGAGAGTTCCCTAAAATTGTATAGGATTGTCAGCTGGGCTTTGTGCCCTTCTGGAGGGAGCCCAGCCTTGCTCTAAGGGTTCAAGCCCTGTTTTTAGGGCTCTATGGCCTAAATGGTAAGATCTACGGTCCAAAATCCTAGCTTGTTAGAAATGTGATCAAGTTTGGAAGGGGAGATATATCCAGAGTATATGGTTGATTTTCCGGGGTTTACTAATTGACCAGAAATTTGAGCATATGAGTTGATGAGGCTCATCGGTGCATTAACTGAAGATACCTTACCTTTGAAAAAAAAAACCATGATATCATCAAGATAAAGTAAATGAGAGGGGACCTGAATGTTTCTAGATTCTGATGAAATCTAACTTGCCTTCCTCCACAAGATTTTCGTTACCTCTATTAAGGACATCTTCAGCAATGCATAAAAGGAGAGGTGACGGAGGGTCACCTTGCTTCACTCCCCTCTTACATCAGTTTTCACAATTTCCTAATAGGCTTGATAAAAGATTGCCCCAAATCCATCAGGACCCGGAGATCCATCCTTGTTTAGATTGAAAACAACCTTGTGAATTTCCCCTTAAGAGGGGATCATAACGAGCATATTGTTAATGTTGTTAATAATCAAATTAGGTATAGTTTCCTCCACCAAGTTAGATACCTGCAAGTCTTACATAACAAAGTTATTTGAAAATAAATTTTTGAAGTGATTTGTCATGTGATTTGAGATATGCTTTAGATCAACCAACATTGTTTCACCCTCTTTGATTGAAATGATAAGTTTGGAGGTGTTTTTGATTTTGGCTATTTTGTGTTTCTGTCTCCATCAACATTCCAAGCTACTTTGGATTTTTCTTTCCAAAAAGTTTCCTCTTTGTAAAGAGCCTTTTCCAAGATGATATGAGCTACATTTTGTGGTTCAAAAAGATGGTATGTGTTCCCATTTGTGTCTATTTGGTTTTTGATTTGCAACAAATTGTCTTCAGCTTCTTTGACCATTATGTGAACATTTCCAAAAACGTTGGTGTCCCAAATCTTTAATTTCTGCTTAAGAATTTGAAGTTTCAGAGTAAGAATGTACACGAGGCATCCAACTATATGACAATATGACAATTCTCATGGAGATTCCACATGCTTAGAAATTTGAATTATGAAGCAAAACTACTATGAGAAGTGTCAAATTCCAATTAAATGGGAAAATGATAAGCTTTGTGCTGGAGGAGAGTGAAACCATTAAGATATGTACACATATAAATCCAGAACTGGTTGCATATGACTCTACCTAATCTCCTATTTGTGAATCAAGTCTGTCTCCTACCATTGGACGAAGTGAATTGTACCCCTATAGTTGGGAGATGAAATAGGCTATTAGTGTTTGACCACTCAAAAAAATAATTCATAGGAGTTCTAGGTGAGCCCCCTCTATGTTCACGAAATCCTATAATAGTGTTGAAGTCCCTATACTACACCATGGAAAGTTATGTTGGGATTAAATGGATTCTAGACTATGCCAGAGCTGTCTTATTTTAATATAGCAATTAGAAGCATAAACAGCTGAGATGCCTAATTGTTTGTTGTTGTTAGTGAAGGTAAAGGAAACATATTGGTCATTTGAGGCTAAAATTGTTGGGTTAATATGTTTGACACAAAAGCACCAAAGGTTTGGGCAAAATGATGGGTTTGGCGTTAAAAGTAGAAATTTTGAAACCTAATCTATTGAACCAATTTGTGGGAAATCTATCAAAATGGATCCAAGGCTCTTCTATAAAAACAAACTAAGGTTTATGGTGAATAACTAGCCGTTTAAGGTCCAATCTTGATAGGGGGTTGGATATATCCCTTATATTCCAGAATAAGCACTTCATTAGAAAGACTTTGGAGTATCTTTCTTTGATATGGTAGAATAGGTGGGTCTTGTTGCTGAGCGTTATGATTTTTGAATCTTCTTCTGTTCTGAGCGTTAGGATTACCGATTTGGTGTGTGGGGTGAGGGTGGTGGTGTGGTGGTCAATTTGATGTGTTTGGGTGAGGGTGGTGGTGTGGTTGTCGATTTGGTGTGATTGGGTAAGGGCACATTTCAATCAGACAGTGGGTGAGAAGGACAAGTCGTGTGCTGGTCGATAAGGTGCGATGAAGTGAGAGACAATTCAATTGGAGATTGTGATGATCATTGTTTTCATCGCAGAGCATTCCAACATTTTGTATATCTCTTCAATATATAATGAGACTACTCTATACAATATATACTCCCTCCAACCCAAAATAAGTGACCTATTTGTCAAAACTATTTGTCTCAAAATGATAGACCTTTTTAATTTTCAATTCAATATTAATTATTTTTTCTTCCAATTATACCCCTATTTGATAAGGACAACTTAATAAAAGTTATATTTTCTCTATTTCATTTTTATAGTTTTTTCCTAACATATGTAAAATGGTCCAATTAGAATACTCATTGTAGGACGGAAGGAGTATCTCATATGTTTTCTGCAAATACGAACACAATATCTCATATATTTTCATAAATATAAACACATAAAACATATCAATCATCAATTGAGAATTCAAAGATAAAATACATGTAAACACTTTATTTTTGTATTGCCACTATTGGTTTTCAAATTGCTTTGTATTCGTGTGGGTATATGTGTGTACACACACTCCATCCGTTTTTAAATACATGTTAGAGTTTTATAATGTACATTATTCATATAACTTAATATGACAATATTTATTTAATTAATATAAAAATACAAATTATGTCCCTTAAAAAAATACAAATGTTAGCATATAAGATGTTTGATTTGTTTCAATGAATATTTTCAAAATATAAAACAAATAATAATTTTTTATTATAGATAACTAAAGATATTAATAATCAAAATTATGTATTGGATATGTACAGTTGGAGAAAGTCTTTCATAGGCACATACACAAATCAATATTATCTGGGGACACTCATGAAATGAACAAAATTAAACAAAAATAATTTAGTTATATCAGTTATCATTTAGTTTTATTCTCTTTTAATTTTGTTAATTTTACGTGGATGTGCTCAAATAATATTGATTTGAATATGTGTTGATAAAATATTTTTTTAGTTCGGGGATTGACTTTGACAAGTATTTAAGAATTTAGGGAGTATGATTTAAAACTGAAATCATTGTATTTATTTTCCACTAGTCAATGCAACAACACAAATTCTCAATACTTTGACAAGGTCCTACAATTACTCAATGCAACAACACAAATTCTCTCTTACACACGTGCCGATACCCTTGCCAAACCCCCTTTCTTCACAATAATCAAGACACATCCTTGTGTTATTTGGACATGAGCTTATGGGATAGCAATAATCGCTTGGAATAGGAGGTAATGTTGGAGGAGGTATTACTGAGTCTGCTGCTCCTCCTACAATTAATAGAATGTTGTCAGAAATTAGAAGCACAAATTTAAAATTCATAAATAAATTAATCTAACAATTATTATTTTATTTTTTTTGTATTCAACGGGTTTGACTATGGATCATTCTACATATACCAACAAATATTATATTAACATATTAGAAGAACGATTATTTGAGTATAATTAAAGTGATTAAACACCTGCATGCTAATGTTCATTGAATTTGATTATTTTTTTTAAGTATTTAATCTCTATCAATATTCTATATCATTTTCTAAAATAAAATGATATATGACCAAAAAAATTGATATATAAAACTTATAAGGACAAAATTAAACGACAATATTAAAAAAATATCGTTAACCTAAATTGCAATATATATTTTTCTTCAACGGTATAAAAAATAACAAATTTTGGAATCTAAAAAAAATAAAACTGAAATTAAAAAAACATAAACATAAAATTGCAAAAAAAAAAAAAAAACTTAACAAGGATTGAGTAATATTTTTAATAAGTTATATCAGTTTACGTGAAAGGAACTAGTTTGTGTTTTGTATTCAATTTTTTTTTTTTGAAAAAGCTAAACAAATTTTATTAAAAAACAAACACAAGCTCCTCTAGCACAAGGTGTACTAAAGGAAGCTAAAGTATCCAAAAATTACAATAAAACAATCCACAAGCTACAACAAAGTAGCCAAGAAAAACAACATTATGTTACAACCTGAAGACAGAATAAATGATTTAACCTCCAAACCAAATACTCAACATAAAAAACAACATAAAAAGATCTTAACCACCAAAATGCTTGGAGTTTAACCTTTTCCAACAAAGATAGAAGTTGTGCCTAATTTGAAATATTCTAATATATATTTTTTTATTATTCTTTAAAAAAAATATGTTTTTATTATATTTTTCTGATAAAATTTTCCTAGAAGAGAGTTATCTCCAAGATTTACATGTGATACGATTTTTTTATAAATATTGTTCAGTATTACGTCCTTTTTTCTAATCGTCTAATAATAATTAAAAACTTTTAAACATGTCAAACATTGTACATATTTTTATGAAAAACATTATTTTCAATGTTAGAACATAATTTTCATTTCATTCTCGTTGTGTAGAAATGATTGTATTATAATTCTAAAGAAAAGTACATGAAAAAATAGATATAGAAAAAGGGAATTTGTTACCTGGACACAAAACATAAACAATGCATAGAACTGAAATGAAAAAGTGCGCACGGTATATGCCGGTTGCCATGTTCTCTTGAACGATTCCTTTAAAAATAAAAATGTTCTCTTGAATGATGAATGAAAAATACATTGACAACGATGAGCTATTTATTGAGTGTTCTAGGAAAATTTATTATTAAATTAGTTTTTCCTAGTCAAACATATTAATTAGTTTTTCCTATTCATTTCATATATATATATATATATATATATATATATATATATATATATATATATATGTTTTTGTAATAATTTTGAAATTAAATATTACAAAATATTTATTTGTATCAATAAATAAATATTATTAAAATTACTGAGTGTTCTAGATAGATAACTATTTTGAGTGTTCTTTTGTCATATCGTAAATAAATATTTCTTCGTATAAATAAATAAATGGTATTGAGTGTTCTAGGTAAATAAATATTTTGAAGTTAAATTTTTCTATTTATATTAAATTATATTAGTGTGTATACCCATTGACCACAAAGAGAAAAATTATTTTGAATTAAATTAAAACTAAAATATTTAATGCTTCATATGTCAAATTATGTTAAATTTGATGTAAAAAAAGAGCACAAGAAAATAAGAGAACTTTTAAGCTTTATGTTATATCTAAAATAAATTCAATAAATATAGCGTAAGATGTGCTAGTAATAAGAACCGTTGGTATTCAAATAAATAATAGATGATTATATTTCTATTGTAAATATATTCTACCTGACTCAAGAAGCTTCTTAGCATAACATATCATGTACTCCCTCCGGTCATTAAATACATCAACTAATATTAAAAAAACAAACATTAAATAAGGGATATAAAAGTCTTTTAAACAATAATTACACCTAAAATGTTGTGATATTTTCTTATAAATATGACCAAATTTTTTTTTGAATTTTTTCTTATATATAGGACCGGAGGGAGTAGAATATTTCTTTTGTAATTAATTCCCTTAATTGTATAATCCCCTATATAATACTCCCTCCGTCCCAAATTGTATGACGTTTTGAGCATTTCACACATATTAAGACATATAATTAATTTTGTGTGGGAAAGAGATATTATGAGTTGTTTTACAAAATTGTCCTTAATAAATGGTATGAGAAAGATAAATTAAAGAATTGAAAGAAGAGAGAGTAATAAATATTAAGGATATATAATAGGAAAAATAACATTAATGTTTCATTGGTATTGTAAAACGACATATAATTTTAGACAAATTTTTTTTCCAAAACGACATACAATTTGGGACGGAGGGAGTAGACCTTCCGTAGTGCTATTTCAATATGGTATTCCAGAGCCTTTTGAGAGGAAACCCTAAATTGTGATTGCTTGGTGGATCACGTGTCCTTCGTTGAGAATATTTTTTTTGGCAAACCTGGTTTCAACTCCGGCCTTTCCCTCCTTCATTGCCGTGACACTTTCCGACATCAAGTTTCATCACTTTCCGTCTCAAACTAACATTGTCTTCAACGCCCATTCTAGTGACCTTTAATTTCCGTCTCAAACTAATTCTCGAGTCTTCGTGTAACGTGTGAGTTAGTTTGGAGTCAGGATAAAAAACACTACACTAATGACATACAATGTTTGTATAAAGTATGACATAGATTTTTGACATACAATGTTTGTATATGGTAACATTCATACCAATGTTCACAAATTCAATGAGCTTCTTCTTCCTGCCACAAGTAATCTAGCTGAACAGCCGAATAAACATAATCAACGCAACACCTTCTTCATGATTTTGGCACTTTATGGCTTACCACTATAGTCTCCTGTCATTCGCGATTGGACACACTAGTAATTCATCTGGTTGCCTCTCTCATTCATATTCCCTTGGTCCTTGGTTCCTTGATTTTGGTGCTTCTGACCATGTCACTAGTAGTAATACTTTCTCTAGAACTGGTTTCTTATCTATTATAACTTTTGCCAACGGCTTCCAAACCTGATCTCAAGGGATTGGTATTGTCTTAATACTCATTTACCTCTCAGTCACTTAAGTTCTCTATGTTATATAATTTACTTTCATTTAGTCATTTAATTTCTTAATGGTAATGTTACCCTACAAGATTGGATATCGAGAAAGACGATTGGTGTCGAATGTGAATATCAATGCCTTTACCACCTCTCTCTGTCACCCAAGACATGTTATGCCACAAATACCCCACTCACTATCCATGCTTAGTTGGGTGTCTCCAGATAAAGAAAGTTGTTATCTATTATACTGTTATGATTTCGATTGAGCTCATTCCTTGAGGGGTTATAATAGTGTCTGCTTTGTGTTAGAATTGTAAAAGGAGAACTTGTTGTTTTTAGATTTCCAAGTTGTTGTATTTGGATTTCCAAATTCTATTTTGAAAAGGACTATCTACCGAAGTTGTTACTAGGTTGAGTCACGACCAGGTCGCTCTCTTTAAGACGTTTCGCGGCACTGCCCAAAATTGTGCAAGGCAGACTATCAACCACGCCGCCTCCAGGATAAAACAAGTCCAGCTACAAATGTGCGGTTAACTACTGCACTGCAGAAAACCGTTCGAGATTTACACCTCCAATATGGTACTAAGACAACTCTTTAATATTGAAACCACTTTATAATATGGTACTGTGACCACTCTATTATGGTGTTGGGACCACTCAAATATGGTGTTATCACCATTCTAACCTTTAAGTTCTCCAAAATATCAATATGGTACTACGACCACTCCAATATGGTAATACCACCATTCTAACTTTTTAACTTCTCCAAAAATAGAAAAATATCGAAAGAATATTTATATATACCGTTAAGATCATTCTTAATTCCACGGGACATTATTATTTCAAAAGGGACTATGATCTTAAAAGTACTCTTTATTCCGAAGGGACATATATTATCGAAGGGACTATGTTCTTAAGACCTTTCTTAATTCCGAAGGGACATTATACCGAATAGGGACTAAGGTCTTAAGAACACTCTTAATTCCGAAGGGACAGAAAAGGAGATAAGGAGAAGAATAGCTCGTTAACACAAGCTGGGGGGAGAAGAGAGAGAGTTCTCGACAACTCAATAGAACTCTTTGGTGTGATTTTTGAACTGAGAGGAGTCCTCTATTTATATAGAGATATTGTAACTGTTTTAGCTAAAATTGCGGCAGCAGTCACTCTAATGGATAAGATCAAAAAGAAACTTCATCACTAATCAGTTCAACAACATTTGTGGATAAGATCAAAAAGAAATAAATCCACAAAATTGGAGGAAACAAACTCATTGGATATGAATGAAGGAAAGATAAGAACTCAGTTGAATTCTTATTCTTATCACAAACAACATAAACTAAATTTATGGGAAGTGATATTCACGAAAAAAAAAATTAATTACTATTATTTTTATCATTATAAAGTATTTAAAATTAAATATCGCAATTTAAACACTACTAATGTGTGTGTTCTATTTTATGTGGGACCCCCACTCTCTATTTTTTCAATTCACATCACACTAGCTCAAAGTCTTATTACTTGGTGTTTAATCATTCAATTTCCTTCCAACTTCACACCAATGTTCCAACAATCCCCCACTTGAATTTAAAAAATGGTTTCAATAGTAACGTCAAATCGTTTCTATAAGGTTGCTAATAAACAAAGGTGTCGCCTACAACTTGAACCTTTGCATAGCGGAAACTATTCCGAGTCAACAAGAGTTGCTTACAGCATTGAACTCTATCTCAGACATAGAGTCTGCACACAAACCTTTTCCTAAGGTGTATTCTAAAAGCCCGTGTGTTTATGGCCATGCACGTTTATCCCAGTTTTAACGAACGTTCTAGGTATTCTGCCTCAAAATCCCATAGGAATCGGCCTCAGTTCCACATTCGTATAGGTGAGTCTATCAAGAGTACTCATGTAGCTATGTACTCCACTCAACATAAAGTATAGATCTCATTAAGAGTTTCTATTATCTCATCCTTCTGTCGCTGCAGGATTCATGCTTTCTTAATTTTCTCATAGCATGTTCTTTCACTCATGACTTGTTATTACCCATTGAACCTATTTCTTGGGATCTCCAGTCATTTAGGTCGGGTTACCATCACTTGTGATCTTTAGGCATTAGTCCCATCTTATTGGATGTGTTTATGACTTTCTTTCTAATAATTCCTTTCGCCAAAGGATTGACTAATTCTTTATCAGTACGTACATGATCTACTTTAACCGTTTCTTTTGAGAGTAGCTAGCTCTCTAATTTGTTATGTGTTCGTGCCTTAATTATCGTCTCTTACTATTGTAGTAACGATTCTCAATTTTGTAATAGCTGCAGTACTATCACAATGAATTAACACTCCTGGCAACGGTTTTACCCAAGCATTTTGTCAACTTGCTTCTTCACTAGTTTTCTCTAGTGTTCTCATCTCAGATTCATTCCATAGTGGATTGAGTCAATATCATATGTTTCAACAAACAACTCCTCCAGTGATGCTCAATATGCAGTCACTGGTCGCTTAAGACTCATCTGAAGGATGTTCTATTTTGGATCTTGTACCATTCAAGTACAATAAGATACTCCTCATAATGTAATCCTAGTGTCATAGTCTTCTTAAGGCACCTTATGACTCTTTCAATAGCATGTCAATGCTTCTAACTTGGTCTACTAGTAAACTTGCACAAGAGTTCCACGACATAGGCAATGTCGGGTCTAATACATTCAGTGACATATCTAAGGACTGTCAATGATGCTCGCATATTCTATTTGTTTAACACCATCTCAAGTGTTCTTGACGAGTTTTACACTTGGATCATAAGGTGTGCTTGCAAGTTTACAGTCAAATAATTACATTTCTTAAGATCTTCTCAACATTTTGAGATTAATTAAAAAAATTCTCTTTTTTTGATCTAGTAATCTTGACACCAAGAATTACTTCAACTTTGTCTAGGTCTTTCTTATCAATGTTGTTGATAAACAATGATTTCACATAAATTATAGCATGAATCTTTGAACCAAATATGAGCAAGTCGTCTACATAGAGACATATGATCGTGCAAATGTTATTTCCATATTTGTAGTGAATACATTTGTCACTTTCATTCACTTTATACTCATTCGATATCTTTAGGTTGTCAAATTTTCCATGCCAATTCTTAGGAGGTTATTTTTAGACCATGCAAAGATTTTTCTAACTTGCTGACCTTGTTTTCTTGTCCTGAATCACAAAACCTTCTGGTTGTTCCATATAGATTTCTTCTTCTAGTTCACCATTTAATGATGCAACTTTCACATCCATTTGGTGTACTATCAATTTATGAACAGCGGCTAAAGGGACTAGCACCCTTATGGATATGATTCGATTGACTGGTGACTAAGTGTCGAAGAAATCTATATTTTTTTTTCTCTTTGCCTAAATCCTTTTTCTACAAGGTGAGCCTTGTATTTAGCAACCGAACCATCAGGTTTTAGTTTCTTTTTCCAAAATCCAAATACAACCGATTAGTTTGCATCCAGGAGGCAAGTCAACTAAGAGTCATGTTTTGTCAGACTCTAGAGAATTCATTTCATCGTTTACTGTTGTTTTTTCTTTTCAAAAGTTAGCATCCAATGAAGACAAAGCTTCTTGAAGGCCAAATGGATCCTCTTCCAATATACAAACCATATAACTAGGTTTATACTCTTTAGCAATTATAGCTTTCTTACCTCTTTGAGGTTCTATAACATCTCGTACGATGTTTTCATAACTGTTTCTGATTACTGGAATGTGATCAGATGCAGTGCCCCCACTAGCTCTCAATTTGAAATTACTTTGCCCCCACTAATGACGTGCTTTCATTAGCGCCCCCACTAGTGCCCCCACTATTCTCTATTTAAAGGGGTATTTATTTACATAGAAATCGGTATCGTTTAATTCTATGTTCATTTTAGCATTTAGGTCATAAAACTTATATGCTTCGCTATTTGTAGCATACCCGATGAATATACATTCATAGGCTCTACTATTGAGTTCAACTTTCTTGGGGTCCAGAATCCAAATATAGTCCAGACAATTCCAAGTTCAAAAAATAAGACAA
Source organism: Medicago ruthenica (assembly GCA_018208015.1). NCBI lineage: Eukaryota > Viridiplantae > Streptophyta > Magnoliopsida > Fabales > Fabaceae > Medicago > Medicago ruthenica. The sequence goes on along the minus strand of WNNG01000057.1, from coordinate 82,067 downwards.
GTTAGGTTGTCTTTTCTTCAAAATTTCTTAATTAGAAATTTTGTTCTTAGACTTGGGTACTCTATTCAACATAAATTTCAATTTTTTTGTTATAAAAATTGAACATATCAAGCGTATCATTTTTATTTTTCAAAATTTACAGTCATCAATAAATATGATAAAATATATTTTTATCATTTCTAGTTTATGTGTCATCAGGTTCGCACATATCATAATTTGTTAAGTTTAGAGGTTCAAATTCTCTAAACACTGATTTATATGAACTTTTGGTTCATTCATTTTGACTGCAAAAAATAAAATTTTCTAGTCATATAACTTTGGAATTAAGTCCAAGTTACTCAAGTTTAAAATTAAACGCTTGTTCATATGATAAATTTTGACATGTCAAATATTAAAATCACACAACTTATAAAATAGAAGGAGAATTTAATTTTGAGCATATCATCAAAGGCGCAGTCTTTTCTCCACAAGAATGCATGTTGCACAAGTCTCTTTTAAGTTCGAGTCAACTCAGTCTTATTCAGTAGAAATCTAAAATTCAGATTCTTTCTTATTTTGGAGCATGCATCACGTCCTAGAGAATAATTTTCTTTTCGGAAGTGATTTGCAACTTCACATCTCCAATGCCAACGAATTTAATGTTGTTATAATATTCTAACAACGCTTTCTTATTTACAGCAGTAGCATATGTTTTTGAACATAGCATAATCATAACAAACACAGCGCGACACGCTAATGTTTATCCACCATTCACTTAATTCACCAACTAGATTTATTTAACTAGTCATATCAGTGAATTTCTTTTTAGTTAGGTTTGGCAGCGGAGCAACAATTTACTTGTTCATATACTTGCGGGACATATGACTTGGTTTCGCACAATTAAATAAATTGTGAGCCATTGTCATTTCCTAATGGTGGTTACTGATTTTCAATATAGGACCTTTTTGGGGTTCCTATTCTCTTGGCAATTAGAGTTATTTATTTACGGTGCAGTTCTGATTTTTGAAAATAAATTTCAAACAGATTCAAAGTTGCATATGTGAATTTCTTAGTGTTGTTGTTATAACAACAATCACTTCATTGTTTCAGTATAGAGATGTATTTCTATAGCTTTTTATCCTTCTTGTATTTAGGGACAATAAAACTCGAGTGAGTAATTTCTTCGGTAGACATGGCAGATCGAAAACGTCTTAAAATTGTTGTTTTTAGATTTCCAAGTTGTTGTATTTGGATTTCCAAATTCTATTTTGAAAAGGACTATCTACCGAAGTTGTTACTAGGTTGAGTCACGACCAGGTCGCTCTCTTTAAGACGTTTCGCGGCACTGCCCAAAATTGTGCAAGGCAGACTATCAACCACGCCGCCTCCAGGATAAAACAAGTCCAGCTACAACTGTGCGGTTAACTACTACACTGCAGAAAACCGTTCGAGATTTACACCTCCTATATGGTACTAAGACAACTCTTTAATACTGAAACCACTTTCTAATATGGTACTGTGACCACTCTATTATGGTGTTGGGACCACTCAAATATGGTGTTATCACCATTCTAACCTTTAAGTTCTCCAAAATATCAATATGGTACTACGACCACTCCAATATGGTAATACCACCATTCTAACTTTTTAACTTCTCCAAAAATAGAAAAATATCGAAAGAATATTTATATATACCGTTAAGATCATTCTTAATTCCGACGGGACATTATTATTTCAAAAGGGACTATGATCTTAAAAGTACTCTTTATTCCGAAGGGACATATATTATCGAAGGGACTATGTTCTTAAGACCTTTCTTAATTCCGAAGGGACATTATACCGAATAGGGACTAAGGTCTTAAGAACACTCTTAATTCCGAAGGGACAGAAAAGGAGATAAGGAGAAGAATAGCTCGTTAACACAAGCTGGGGGGAGAATAGAGAAAGAGTTCTCGACAACTCAATAGAACTCTTTGGTGTGATTTTTGAACTGAGAGGAGTCATCTATTTATATAGAGATATTGTAACTGTTTTAGCTAAAATTGCGGCAGCAGTCACTCTAATGGATAAGATCAAAAAGAAACTTCATCACTAATCAGTTCAACAACATTTGTGGATAAGATCAAAAAGAAACAAATCCACAAAAATGGAGGAAACAAACTCATTGGATATGAATGAAGGAAATATAAGAACTCAGTTGAATTCTTATTCTTATCACAAACAACATAAACTAAATTTATAGGAACTGATATTCACGAATAAAAATAATAATTACTATTATTTTTATCATTATAAAGTATTTAAAATTAAATACCGCAATTTAAACACTACTAATGTGTGTGTTCTATTTTATGTGGGACCCCCACTCTCTACCTTTTCAATTCACATCACACTAGCTCAAAGTCTTATTACTTGTGTTTAATCATTCAATTTCCTTCCAACTTCACACCAATGTTCCAACGGAACTTTCAAAAAAAATGAAAACAATTGTAAAAAGAGAAATAATACAATTCCAACTTCTTGTCTCATTCTTCCTCTTTACTCATAATTTACTCATCAACGCTAATAACAATCGTTACAAAGGATCCCAATCTGAAAAGTTGGATTTTATTCTCCAAATACTTGCGCAATTCCAATCTGCCATTACAAGTAAGATGGATGAAAATGGACAGAGTAGACCCACTAGAGTGGATATTCAAATATCTCTTAGTTCTTTGAGTACCACACCACACTTGGAACAAATCCGATGTAGGAATTCATACTCATCACGATACCAATGCGAGAGTAGATCAACCTATAGCCAATTATTAATTTAGCTGCTAAATTATATCCATTCTTTCTATTATATTGATTACTTGTGTAAGTTTTCTTATTTTCACATATAGTTTAAATTTAAATCTACAGTTGACATTAATTTCGACGTGAAAGTTGATTCCTTATATCCGCGCAACTGTGTCCATGATGGACTGCTTTTTACTAGTATGTATTCATTAAACATTATGGTTACATTACTTGGATAGGAGAGGAACCATCACAGAAGCAGTTGTGACTTGCAATATCATATCTAAGAATCATTCCCTAATCTCTGATTGTAAGAGTTGAATAGGGAGCTTATACAAAAATATACTTCAATAACTTGGAATCCAAGTTTTAACAAGGCATAACAGAACACTTTGATTTGTTGATATTTATTGCAGCCTTGCAACACTAGAGTAAACATTTTTTAACACAGTGCCACCAAAATCTATAAATTCTGTAACAGCTGTCACTTTACATGGCCAAAACTACCCTCAAATGTGTATGAGAAACTTACATAGGAAGAGAACAAATTTGCTAAACCAGAATGAAATATATGAACCAACTCACTTAAGAGCTTACGAGACGGGAGCAATTCAGACGAACCTGACCTTGATTTCCAGTCAAAACATCAAGGTTAGACAATTTCAACATAACCCTTGCGAAATCCATCCGAAAGGTCGATCCGTCATCTGAAGCATAAGCAGAAACCAATCTGGCAGTCTTCTCTTGAGCCATCAGCTGTTGATCAGCAAACAATAAGCCTCTTCCTCTCAGCAAACTTTGATAGTAGTGAGTGTCAAAAGATGCTCCAGATGGAACTGCAGATGACAATGCTTGCGTGTATGACATCCCTTTGTTACTAGAGTGATGAACATTCATTGGCTTTGAAACTGTAAACGTCGAAAACGTGCTGTTGCTGCTGACATTATTCTTACTGTTGTCAGGACAGTTTAGCCTCATCTGACTGAGAAAATCGAGAGGTATACTCGGGTCTGGTTGCCCTGTTCCTTGAAAGTCGTACAGCCTTTGCTGAATGAAATCGCAACCGATTTTTCCAATGTTGTGTCCTCCTGTAGATTATCAAGACACCAACAGATCTCATTAGCCTTATTCAAGGTTTTAAAAATGTGTGAGATCGCAATCTCAGCTACGACATCAGGGTTTTTGATGTCTTTGTGACTACAGTTGAGGCTGCATCAGGCTCAACAGTTCCCAATGCAGCCACGAAATATACCTTATCATATTATATTCATAAATGCATAAGTGTAAAGTAATTTACCAAGGAGGCTGACTGTTTCCCGTGCGTTGAATCCTCTAAGATTGAAGAGGTGCAGTGTGCGCGTAATGTTATCGTCAGGCCTTGGAATTTGATCAGTTGCCTCCTGGAAAAACGATTGCAGGCTATCTCGTCTGCCTGTTAAAACTGGATAGAAAGGCCCACCACCCTGCAATGGCCATGTCCATTAAAAAATCATAGGTGCAAAAATTATTAACTTACTAAAACATTGCTACCCCAAAATCAGGATATCCATGCAAGAATTAAGAACATGGAAAGTGTACTTGCATCATGTATCATCAAAGAAATAGACAGTTGATTGAAACAAAATGAGTCAGATATCAGACAAGTAACAGCTTCAACATTTTAAGAAGTTTTGGAAATTCAAAACAATGTTTTCATTGTTTCTAAAAATGCATTCTCCCTAACTATCTTTCTATCTTTTCTCTATCACAACTAATCACTACACAAGTTTTCCATCTCAATGTTTGCAATTTAAAACGAATACAAAGTTTAGAAAATGAAAACTGAAAACTTTTTTAAGTAAACATGCCCTTAATCTGCAGGCTAGAAATTCCCAGCATAAACCATATCAAAGTAGTCACAAAATGGCATTTAAAGCGAAAATGCATCAGAACTAAGAGCTTTTAACAGAAGAAATATGTTACAAACTTATAGGTGTTATGAACAAACCAAAAGAACGGAATCTCTTGCGGCAAGAGCAAGTATGTCAGCACAAGACACAACGCCGGGACATGCTTGTTCCACCTCCTCCTTAATCAAGTCAACTTTGTCAAAACCTTTCAATGTTTGATTTGGAATAGCCTGCTTCTCATAGGAACCGTTTCTATCACCATTGTCCTCCAATAGCAAGGAAGCATCACATCCCTGATTTCGCGACACCACCACAAGAGTTAGAACAGCAAATCAAAACCATTATGAAAGCAAGAAGATGATTTAGTAAACATAGATAGCATATATAAGAGTTTCACTTTTTTTCTTCAATTAAAGTAAAGTAAACCATTATGAAACAAAGATATATGCAGTAAATATAACATAAGGAACACAGTTTAAGATATCTATTATTCACTATTTCATAGAGTTTGCAAAATTTAGGAAATAGAAGAAAATGCTTAACAAAAAATCAAGAGACTAAATTTATGATCTTGGATGCAAAATGCACAAAAATAAAAACACCCCATTTCCACCACATAACTGAAGAACAATAAAGACCCCATTTTCACAGAATCAAACAAACAAAAACACCCCATTTTCACAGAAAATAAAGAATTGAAGAACAATGAAAAAAGACCAACTTTATTTGAATTCAATTAATAAAAAGATTAAATTTACATGGATGAAGCAATCGTGAAAGAAGAGACGAAGAAGAGAAGGTGCAAGGTCTCTATGATCAAAGTAGATATCGGTAACAGCGGAACGAACAATATCTTCAGCTTGAGGGCAAGAATCCCTATAGAAATTATATTGAAGATTGGAACCATCTCTGATTCTTTGATTGAAATCAAATGGAAAAGTATTGGCTAACATGACTGAACCAAAAGAAGTATGAGAGAAAGAAGATGAAGTTGTTTGTGTTATGGTGTTTTCTGGTTCTGGTTCTCCTCGTGGGTTTCTGAGAGAGAGAAGAACGGGAAGGACTACAATGAATGCAACTATGATCCATGGGTTGAAGATGAAGAATCTCCTCATTTTCTTGATGAAGGAGAAGAGAAAAGAAGCGGGAAAGAGAAGACTTGTTTGGGAAGTTATTGGGTTGGTTGGAATTGTAACTGAATTGTAACTGAATGGTTAGTTAGCATATATTGATATTCTTTTTATATAGGAAATGAACTAGGAATGGACTCACTAGGGTATATCCTTGTTTTCACTAATCATGAAATTAATCTTCTTAAGGGGTAATTCATCTTCTAGCACTTTTGTTCTCATTATTAAAATTCAAACCCGCAATTCTTCACTTATGGACTCGGTCAATCAAAATAATGGATTGATGAATTACTAAGTTACTATTACGAGTTGTCAAATATGTTTCGTCGATAGTATACAAAAGTTTTTAATTTTTTTTTTGGCAAAATCACTTCAGGGATCCTTTATCTTACTTATTTGTAACATTTTAATTCTTTATATTTTTTATATTGGTCCTTTATCTTATTTATTAGTGATACTTAAGTTTTTTTTTCATTTTTTATTACAAAACTGATGAGTTAGCAAGCCACTAAGATAATCTTATTTTTCTTTTTATTTTTTATTAAAAATAAAGAAACTCATAAAATCTATCAACATCTTCATCATTTTCATCATTTTTTTTAACAAGCATCATTTTCATCATGTTGTTTCTTAAACAAAAAAAATATGTCTACTCAAGAAGTAGAAATTTTTTATCATCTCATACTCTCAATAAACTATAGAATTTTTTGGGAGAATGTAGAAGTGGAAATGAAATACATCATCCGGTCATTATTATAAGCAAAAATCAATCTTTTAAATTCATTCAATAAATTATGTATGTGATCTATATTATAGACCACATACATCATTTATTAAATAAATTTAAAATGTGAATTTTTGCTTATAATAATGACTAGATGGTGTATACTCAAAATGATTTTTGGGTGAATATGGTCATGTAATCATAAATCTTCACTAAAACACCTAAAAGAAGATACTTTATGGCATATTAAAGAAATGATGTATTTTTAATTAGCATTTTAAATGGGTTTGGTTTCAAAATGAGAACTTTTTGTTGAATTTGTTAGATCCGGAAGTGGGATTTTATCATTTTGATCATTGGGTTGGTTGAGATTTAAATGAAGTGATTTTTAGGTGGGTTTTGTTGGATATTGATGGCAATACACACAAGAGCTACAAAACGTGACAAGGAGATTGATTAATTAGAGGATAAAGGGTCTTCGTTGAAAGCAAAGAGTAGGAGCTTGAAGTGTGCAAGCCTTTAGCGTGTGAGTTGTTTTTGTTGTGATTTGTGTGTTCTTTTAAGATGAAGAAGAACATCGAAGAACATGATTGAAAGATTCATGATTATGTTATGTGTGTGTTTTGTTGTGCTCTAATTGTGTTTTGATTTTAGAGTTTAGATGAAGATGAAAATAAATAAAACACAAAGATTCATGCAATTTTGAAGTGGGTTTGGGTGGATTATTTTTGTTTTAGGAAGAAGATGAACTTTATAAAGATGAAGAAAATGAATGTTTATTATTATTTCTTGGTTTTATCATTTTTCTCATATACAAAAATTATCCTCTCATCAGTTTTTTAATAAAAAATGAAAAAAAGACTCACGAATAAATAAGAAAAACAACTTATGTGTCAAAAGAAAAGGATAAAAGATGTTACAAATAAATAAGATAAGGACCCCAAAATAATTTTGTCATTATTTTTTGATATACGACTTGAGGAAGTAATTGATTAGTTATGTTGAGAATTGTCTCAAAATTGATGTATGAAGGTTGGTAAAAAATCGTGGCACGATTTGGAGTCATCGGGGCACGATTTTGTGCCAGTTTTGGAGTTTCAGTTCGGCAAAAATCGTGGCACGATTTTGACAGATAAGGTTCATATAGCACTGTACGAATGGAAATCGGGGCACGATTTCTCGGGATCTGAACTCTATAAAAGGCTTCATTCTTCATGTTTTGAGTGAGGTTTCAAGAGAGAGAAACTTGGGAAATCAAAGGAGGTAACTTTAGGGTTGAAGGTCTTTGATTAGGGTTCTCTTGGGTTGGGAAACTTTGTAAACACCGTGGGTGAGTGAAAACTATTGAGTGTCTTATTCATTGGTGAGATTGAGAAAATGGTAGAAATTAGGGTATGTTCTTTATGAGCTTGTTGAAGCTAATTTCTTGTAACCCTTTTATATCTCTTTGTAAGAACTCATTGATAATGGATTGGAGAGATCAATCTCTCCCTCGGAGTAGGTCAATTTGGATCGAACTGGGTAAACATTTCATGGTGTGTTTGTTTCTCTTATCTCTTTATCTTTTGCTTGTAGTTCTGTGCTTTTCACTTGATTCCTAGACTGGATCTAAGTTTGTTATTGTTGATTTTGCTTGTGGTTACTTTAATATTGGTTACTCATTTCCTTTGCTCTACACATCATAGTTTTATTGGTGTGAATTTTGAGTCAAATTCACAAAAAGTTATTTGGTCAATGCTCATAATTGTCAATAATAAATAATAGAATAATTGTTTAGTAAACAATAATAATAAAATAATGCTCAAAGATATAAAATATCAAATCTCTCCAAATTCTCATTCAATACTCAATGAACATGAGTTTGTATAGTTACACATTTTTGCAGAGAAATAATGGTTTAAACAGATACAAGTCCATTGTGTCAATATTAAGTGGCTTTTATTTTATTTTCCAATCAGGATTAATGAATAAGTTGAATGATTGTTTAATCATCAAGCTTGTCCAAACCCAACTCAGTAATAACCTTTCCACATTCGGCATCAATTGTCTCAGTCATGAACCCAAGGGGATTAACAAAACGAATCAAGGAAGGGACACCCATGTTCTTGGTGAGGACAATCCTGTCGGATTCGTTGTCCATAATCTTTGTACATGTACCCTTTCCATTTACGGCGTTCACCTTGCAAACCTCTTCCTCATGATCACCTTTACATTCAATGTTGTAGACACCACTTTTGTCGGTGGTACTCTCCTTCACGAATGTCACATTTTTGTCTCCCTTTGTGCATTCTAAAGTCACTTTAACACCTGCACATCATTTGATCAAAATTAGACGGTCAAGAATATGAGTTTTTTATTGACTAAAATCATAATGTGAGCCGGAGAAAGTCGAAATAAAGAGGAAAATTTAGAGACAAAAAATATTAAACTCATCTCAAATTTCGTCGCTAAATGTTAGAGATTCTAATTTTGGTGATCAATTTTATATTTTCCATCTCTAATTTCTATATTCATTTCAACATATTTCTAGCATTAATGATATATTAATATTATATACACTAGCGAAAAGACGAGCACTCACGTGGCTGTCTTTCCGCTATTTTTGTTGTGTTAGACGTTTGAAAATTATGAACTGTGTTTTTGTATGAAATTTTAATTTTGATTAAAAGTAAAAATATAAATGTTTTTTGCTTTCAAATTGTAACAAATCAAACTAACCATCGTTATTTATTTCAATGACACCAACAATATACTCATATCTATTTGAAATATGTGCTATTTGTATTGAAAGTTGAGAGTAATTTTGGAAAGAGAAAAAAAACATCTCAAAAGAGCCAAAACAGACTACTTTCTTTATATAAAGTATAGATATATATGATGAGTAACAAAAAAATATATATCTATGATGATAAATTATGGGTTAGAAAATATAAGTTGTGTGATAATATTAATGTTGTTATACCTTCTAGGGGTTTGCTCAGCCTTGACTGAAATTGGAAGCCGCAAGGATCACAGTAGATCTGGCCAACAACAACGAAAAAATCATCACCATTTGATGCGGCATTTGGTGCAGCATTTGGTGCCACACGAGCAGCCAAGACAGATGAGAAGCAAAAAGCAGAGACAATGAGAGCAACGACAGCAAATGACCTTGCCATTTTATTTATTTATGGTTGTTTGTTGATGGTGATTTGTTGTTCTGCTTTTTTTATTTCCCCTTGTGACGAAAAACAATGTGATACTACCAAGTCTTTATATATAGGAGCATGCAAGAGCCTTGGTCCAATCGTTTGGATATTGCTATATTTGGAATGAGAAAGACTTGCTCGGTTCCTTAACGACCTCTAATTGAATCAAGTGTCACAAAAAATTTAGCCCTTGTATGAAATTAGCATTATAGTTATTTTATCACCTTTGTGTGTAAAACAAATCACCTTTGTTTGCCAAAAAAAAAATCACCTTTGTGTGTCTATATATAAATATATATTGTTAAAATGTAGTGAAAATGGGGTAGAAGGAGCTACATCACCCTAAGTAGATTGAAATAAAAAGAAAAAGTACAAATATTGGGGACATAAAACCTAACCCAATGTAATTAAAACAAAACAACAACACAAAAGCGTGATATAGAAAAACCCTGTAATGTAAAATAGCCACAAATCCTAATCTAGAGCAATCAACCACGTATTACTTGCACAATCCAGCAAATCTGCATACGAGTACGAAATCAAATTGAAAACAAAACAAAAATATGTGATCAGACGAGCAACAAAGTCAGATCTTTGATAATGGCGATTGAACTCGACCGCCAACACGGTGACGAGTCCAAACCCCAACAATTCACTATGAACACATCAACATAAATGCCATTTCTAGCCACTCTATCCAAATTCAATCATGAAGGATCGAAACGGATTTACAACCATCCCTAAATTCTTCAATCGAAAGATCTAAAACAATGATTATGAAGAAATTATCAACCACCGTCCACTGGCACTTGGACACGGAAACAACAACCAAGCGACACCAAAGATGTGAACCGCGACCGTCTTGCAACATAAACATATGAATGAAACCACGACGACACAACTTCTAGCTAGCATCATTAATTAAGGAACCGAGCAACAAACACAAGATATGAGAAACCCAAGTAAAAGAAGATGCACAAATATCCTAACTAAAAGTCCAAATTTACTGTTCTGGACCGGTCAGAAGGCCAATCAAACAGTGACACGTGGATAAAAACGCCACCACACCAAGGCGCGTCGCCTGAGGGCACACGCCAACGTCAATGCACGTTACTGCATCATAGAGCGCCCTCGTGCAACAGATACTGCACATGTGTCCTCTAACCGTCCCCTGATCACACGCCGAATATTCCAGGGGTAGTTATTCTCACGCACGCCTATATAAGGGTGAGTTGGCTTCACCCCCAAGGTACGATTCACTTTACCCACACTTTTCACGCACTCTTTCTCGGTTCCATTACTGACTTGATCGTCGGAGTACTAACGTGCCTGCAGGCACCTTTCATTCCATCACGAAGACTCATTGCCGCCGTACCGGAGCACCTTCCGCCACCGTTGCCTCCATCAGTTCCTCACCCGACATATCATTTACCAAACAACCGGGGAAAAGATAGTTTAACAATAATCTGAACGGTTATAAAGGTGATTTTGGGAAATGAATACACATTTTAAAAAATCATATTTACTAAATAATATAACCATATTTTTTATAATATGGATGAATTTGATAAAAGTCTTATATTTTTTCTTTTCTTTTGGTGAAAAAGAAGTCTTATACTTTTCTTTATTACAATGAAGCCTTATATTAAGAGGGCGCCTATTAAGAGATAGAGATAGCATAACCGTTTTTTTTTCCTCCTCATTGGTTAGGAAGATCCATATTGTGACACCGTGGGTAAAAAAAAAAAAAAAAAGAGATTGAAGTGGCTTAAAAGCTACCGTAATACAAATCTAAAAGTTGGTTTATTTTTAAATTCAAAATTTTAAATAAAAAATCATTAAAAGTGTGAGTTTTATAAAAGTTGCTTAATTTTTTATTATTGGATTAAAATATACACTTCAATTGTGTGATGTTGCAATTATGAGAGTCACTTAAAAATTGTTATCAAACCAAGTTTGAATTCCTTATAAACTTGCCAGCGAAGATGCTCTTATAAATATGGCTATTTTTTGATAAGCGACTTGAGGAAGTAATTAATTAGTTATTTGGTCAAAGTTCACAATTGTCAATGATGAATACTAGAAGAATTCTTTAGAAATAATAATAAAATAATGCTCAAAGATATAAAATACCAGATCTCTCCAAATTCTCATTCAATACTCAATGAACATGAGTTTGTATAGTTACACACAATAACCAACAACATATTTTTGCAGAGAAATAATAATTTAAACAAATACAGGTCAATTGTGCCAATATAAATTTCACAACATTAAGTGGCTTTTATTTTATTTTTCCATTAGGATTAATGAATAAGTTGAATGATTGTTTAATCAATCATCAAGCTTGTCCAAACCCAACTCAGTGATAACCTTTCCACATTGAGGATCAACCGTCTCAGTCATGAACCCAAGGGGATTAACAAAACGAACCAAGGAAGGGACACCCATGTTCTTGGTGAGGACAATCCTGTCGGATTCGTTGTCCATAATCTTTGTACATGCACCCTTTCCATTTACGGCGTTCACCTTGCAAACCTCTTCCTCGTGATCACCTTTACATTCAATGTTGTAGACACCTTTTTCGTCGGTGGTACTCTCCTTCACGAATGTCACATTGTTGTCTCCCTTTGTGCACACTAAAGTCACTTTAATGCCTGCACATCATTTGATCAAGATTAGACGGTCAAAACTTTTGAGTTTTTTATTTACTAAAATCATAAAGTGAGCCGGAAAAAGTTGAAATAACGACGAAAATTCAAAGACAAAAAAAGATTAAATTCATCTCAAATTTCCTCGCTAAATGTTAGAGATGCTAAATTTGGTGATCAATTTTATCCTTTTCATCTATAATTTCTCTAGTTATTTCAACTTTTTTTCTAGCAGTAATGATATATTATATACATATATATGATGATAAATTATGGGCTAGAAAATATATAAGTTGTGTGGTAATATTGTTGTTATTACCTTCTAGGGGTTTGCTAAGCCTTGACTGAAATTGGAAGCCGCAAGGATCACAGTAGATCTGGCCAACAACAACAAAAAAATCATCTTTATTTGCTGCACTAGTTGTTGGTGCAGCATTTGGAGCCACACGAGCAGCCAAGACAGATGAGAAGCAAAAAGCAGAGACAATGAGAGCAACGACAGCAAATGACCTTGCCATTTTATTTATTTATTTATTGTTGTTTGTTGATGGTGATTTATTGTTCTGCTTTTTGATTTCCCCTTGTGATGAAAAACAATGTGATACTACCAAGTCTTATATAGGAGCATGCAAGAATCTTGGTCCAATCATTTGTTATATTTGGAATGAGAAAGACTTGCTCACATTTTGATTTTCAACCATTGGTTTCTTTGACTTTAACAAAAGAATGAGATAAAACTTCGGAGCCTCATTCAAATTTGTATTGCCTATTTGGAAAAACAAATATAATTACTTACTATTATTGTTGTGGACATGATTTATTTTAATTTCTTTTATCTCAATTAGAAAAAAGAAACAAATTGCTCGTGTAGTTAAAAAGTTCAAAATTGGAACCTCCTTTTTAGGACTTCAAAACCTCTATTTTTTATTTTTAAAAAGTATTTTTGCATTGTTTTTTTTATAATTAATACATTTAAAAAAAATGATACACTAACAATAAATCGGTTTAAGTGGTTAGATGTTCGATTCCTCACTTTTACATATGAAGAAAATTTGGTTGGGAGGAGAGAATTCACCTTGTGTACGTTACAAGTTAATCGACCGACATTAATCACCGTTAAACATTAGCAAAAACTTGGTAAAAAAATCCATGAGACAACTCACTACCTCAACATTGAAAAAGGCGGACAAAAATTTTCAAAATATATATTTTTAGTTTTTTTTAGGGGGAACCCTTTATTTTTAGTTGGTCTGCTCCACACCATCACTTTACATAAGACAATATACAAATAAAAAACACATGTACACTGTCTTTGAGATTTTTTATTTAATTTTAGAAAGATCACATATTTGAGCTAACAAAATGCAAAGCACAAATCCTCTAAAAAAATGCAAAGCACAAATGTTAGTAAAAAAATACAACGAAACCACAATTAATTGTCTATTAGAATAAAGAGTTAATTAAGTAAATGATCTCTATAAATATTCATAATTTAATTTTAAGTTTTAACAATTTTTTTCCACTTTTTAGTCCATGTAACATTTTTCTTTAGCATTTAATGATAAAAAATACTAACAGAAATTTTACAAGGACAAAAAATGCCGACGGAAAATTTTACAGAGACTAAAAAATATGTTAATATTGCTTTTGGTTATTCCATCACTAGTTTTAGTCCCTGCTTTTAAGTCAACTCATGTGCACTATTCAAAATTTTAAATATTTTTTCATTGTCATGTTTAGTACATTATAGAATTCTCTTTTTTAACTAGATTGATGACCCGTGCGCCGCACGGGTCTTATGAACTGGAATACAATTGATAAAAATCGAATGCAATAGTTTTTTAAAGTACAACACGGGAAGATAACATTATATGAAATATTAAAATGACACAGATAGTAAGTGTGGTTTGATCATCACCTACATGATATGTTTTACATTAAACATTACGAAATACTTCATCATCCCATGACGTTAGAGATAAAATCAGTATCTTCACCATCTTTGTCTGTGATTAATATCTTCAACCATTCTCTTGAAGTCACCCTCGATACAATAACATACAATTGCCCATGTGAAAATACAAGCGTTAGAATGTATATGCCCACATTTTTAAGTGTCTGGCCTTGACTCTTGGTAATAGTCATTGCAAATGATACTGCTAAAGGAAACTGCCTTCTTTGAAAGTGGCCTAGACTTTCGACCCGTGCGACGTACAGGTCCTGTCGACTGTTATAATGATCAATACATTATCTTTAACATGTGTCATGTATGTGTCTATCGATAAACACAAACGTGATTATTATATGATTTTTTCTATCATGTGTAAATTTACACATATTAAGAAGTTTAAAATAGTAAGTTTGTATTTAAACTTGTACATTTTATATTAAATATATAATTTTTTAATAAAAAATATATTTTTTAAATTTTGTTGTTGTTACTTTTAGTTGTTTTAACATGTGCAATGTTGCACATATTAGACAAACCCTTATTAGATATAAAATATCGCGATAAAATGTGCTTTAATATGTCCTTCAACGACATATGAATCGTACCAAATTTGTCAAGTATTTAAAACATAATTTATTAAAATGATTTGCTTGCATTTGATAACAAAAAAGAAAAATAAGTAGAACTATTACCTAATTTAGAGTAAACTCAATTTATAACAATATAAATCATGAAAATAGTAAATGTGGACAAATTGCATCACAATTATTAAAGTTCGAACTAAAAAATGTGGTCAAATTGCAGCTTAAAAAACTGAATAAAAACTAATTATATAGAATACAAAGTTAATAATACATAACAAAATGTGCATGGCTTACAATCTTAATATGAATGGTTGATTTATAACATTTTTTCTTTTACAAATGCTACATAACATCAATTTGAACAAAGGACAGCAAATATGACAAATATTGGCTTTACAAAATCAGGTCATGTTATCAAACATATCTTTTTTTGATGGTACTCTACGTGATAGGTACGCCATTTAAGTCTCAAGAGATGAATATAAGCTGGATCTGTTGGTTCATATTCCCATAAAGCCACATCTGTAAAAGCCAAAATCATAAGAAAGACATCAAATACATATAGCAAAACCCCAACTCATGAAAACGAAAATGCAGATAAAGATAGTATCGTTTGAGAAAAAAAAATATGGTACTACCTCCGTCCCTAAATATAAGACTCTTTTGAAAAATAATTTGTCTCTTTTTATAAGACCTCTTTGGTTTTTTCAAGTACATTAATGAATTTTTTACCAACATATCCCAGTTTATTCTATATCTTTTTCTGCAATGATAATTAAATACTATGTTGAAAACATAAACTAATTTTCTCTCTTAAAGGATAAACATGTAAAAACAATAGTAATTACAAACAAATTTATTACCACTATCAATTTTCTTAATTCCTATTATTTTTTGAAAAGGGCCCTATAATTAGAGACGGTAATATATAGAAATTCATCTTACAAATTTATGTTCATAAAGTGTTTAATAGAGTGTCAATTTTCTTAATTTCCATTATTTTTTCAAAAGAGCCCTATAATTAAAGACATAATATAAAGAAATTCATCTTACATATTTATGTCCATAAAGTGTTTAATAGAGTGTAAAAGCTGACTGCAGGTAGAATCCCTCATCCACAAATACAAACACACACAAAACCTATCAATCACAAATTGATAATGCAACGGATAAACACTTCATATTTGAATTACCACTTGTGATAATCGATGTTTGATCAATTACGACGTTTTTTTTTATCATGTTCAACATTTGTATTAAAGCACCAAAAATTTATCATCTTTAGCATCCTTTAGAGGATAAGGTTCGAGCCTCAAGTTGCTCTTCAAATTGATATTATATTTTCTGGTAAGCCTTTGGATGTGAAGGAGTTGGTACTGGTTTTTTTGGAGACGTCTTAGCTTAACTTGTTCTCATTATAAGTGGTGGTGGAACCAGTCCTCTATCAGAGCCGATAGATCATGTGCGGGGGCCGTGTTTGGGCTCCTTTGAGCTTAGGTCAATAGGTTTTGTTTTTTTGGTCTTTTGTGTCTTATGACCCTGGTGGAAGTGATGGGTGCTTGGTGTGGTTTCGGGCGTTGATTTTGTTTTTTCTATTTTCTCTTTTGCTGGTTTTGTTTAGTTCCGTTTGGTGTTGTTGTTTTTATTTTTTTAGGGTTTTGGGTTGCTGTTTTTTATTCTTTGAGAGGTGGTGGTTTTGGGTTGCTCTTGGTTGCTGGTTTTCAACATGGGTTGTATTACCTACCTTTTATTAATGGGTAAACAAGGATTTCCCTATATATATATATATATATGGTGGTTTTCGGTGCTAGTTTTGTTGGAATATATTATTATTTAATTATATTCTGATATCATTATGTGGGCAAATATCGTAATAATAATTATATTAGCTATTTATCAATTGTGAGCCTTAATTGATTAGTGATCAAATTAAGTAATACGGCTATTAGATTTCTAATTGGATAATTAATTAAATATTTAATTAGTTGATATGGACTCAATGAGTGGATGTCTGGATGACCCATTAACGGAATAATGGGAAACCCTAATGGTCATCCAATATAAAAGAGGCTATGGTCCCCAATACACCGTACACAGCAAAACACTCTCTTCTCCCCATCTGAAGAGAACATGAGGCATAAAGGTACCGGTTGAGGAAGAACCAAATCAGTCGCCGCTAACTCTATTGTTTGTTTCAGATCATCTCCTCTCTTTGGTTATCCTTGTTGATGAGAGGGCTGCCATCAAAGCTTCATCCAGGTATTCCTAATACCTAATTCGTATCCTTAATAAATCAAACATGTCGTAGATCCGATCGTAATCATGTTCAATGTTCTGTTTGCTTCCGCTATTGATTCATAAGTATTGAACATGTTTTATGTAATCTGTTTGTTAAGACCTAAATTTCCAACAAGTGGTATCAGAGCGGTCTTCATGTTTGATTTATTGGGACTACTTCTGTTTTATGAACCCTAAATCGTTGAATTTAAAATTAAGTATTTTTTTTCGGTTCGGTAATTCGATTTACGATGGTTCTGTTTAATTTTGTTCGGCTACCAAATTTTCTTTGATATTTGGCAATATAATGTGCAACCAATCTGTGTGTCGTCTTGTGTATTATAATTTGGCAAATTTTGTTTATGATATGAACACTGTTTTGAGTTGCTTTTGGATCTTTGAAAGCATGGAAAGAATTTCCTTTTCTTGCCTTTTTTTTCCACGATTAAACTACGTTTTTTTTTGGAATAAGGTTTTTTTTTGTTGCTAATAACGTGGATTCAAATTAGCTTGTTTCAAAATTGTCATTTAAGGATAAAACTTTATTCTTTATTTGTTGATAGAATCGATTTTGGATTTTGGTTTGTGGTGTAAGTTTGTCGGATGTACAACCTTTTCACTATCAACTTTAGTTGCTTTATTTTGGTTTCTATGCATTCGGTTTCAATACCACTGATTTGGTTTGATTAAATTAAGGATAATAATTAACCTTGTATGCGCTTTCAACTATACCGATGTATATAGCATGTTTGTTGCTAGCTGATTCTTAGTATTTGTTTATATAGAAGGCTAAGGAAAATAAAGTTTGGCTCACTTATTTTATAAATTATGTTTGATCAGACTCATTTGTTTCTAATGATCACAATTTTCTTGTGGCCATAATCAATGAGGATTATCATTGTGTTTATGTTATAGATCCTGACACTATTATTTTGTGTATGGATAATATATGGTTATATCCAATAAAGAAAATCGTTTCAATTTTTGGATCAAGCGTGAACTTTTGAAAAAATAAGGATTTGGATTCTATGAGAAACATATTTGGCTCTTTTATAGAACATCACCGTATAATTCATTGGATATAAAAGCCTGATATTGCATTTTATTTTGACTTTGGTGATTTGAGATGATTTTCTATTTGAAATTAATTTTGATTCACAAAGATTTTGTATATAAAGTTTTTTTGAGAAAAAGGCAAATATAAATTTGTTATATATATTTGGTTGTTATATATACTTGTAGAAGATTTGTTGCCTTTTAATAATGAATCTCAAAATATTATGGACAATTTTTATTTTGTATAGAAAATAAGGTTTTGATTCTTTAAATTTTGGAAAATATTGATTCTAGTTTTGTTTGTTTATTTATAAACATATAAAGTTTGTTTCCTTATTTAGGAAATAATTAAGTTAAGAGTTATTCATTATTTTATTTAAAGAATCATTACTATATGTGAATCAATTGTGGCATGAATATTTTTGGCATAAAAATTCAATTTTTTTTTATTTGATTTGAAATTGAATATTTGGTTTATAGCATTGTGATGTTTGATTTTATTGTTATTAAGATTCTACAATAACATCATTTTTTTTTTCCTCCAATCATGCAATTTTGACATATTCCTTGCTATTTATGCTTTCGCTTTTATGCGATACCTGTAAATGTATTGTCGTAAATGTATTGTCATACACACATTGGTGTGATTTTGACTTGCATCTTCTTTCAAATTCTTGTGAACTTGTCTTCACACTTAAGGGTTGCTGAGTGGCCTTATAGTTACTTAGCGACATAATGGACTAATTCGGCCTACATTATGTTAGTAGTGCCTTGTAAATTTAAAGACCATTCCCATTTAAAAACATTTAATTTATTGTGAAATGTCTAGTAATTGCAGTTGTTTTGGTTGAAGCAACATGTTGTCAAAGTAACCTCTGTTGTGTAGATTTAATTCAACTGAACTTACAAAAGACGTAGTATGCAATTATTCATGCGAGTTGTCGTCGGCCCCAAGGAAGGTACAACTTGGCCGGATAATTACATGCATGTGATAGTAAATGTGTGGTGATTATAAAGTAATTTTCCATGTAAATAATAGGATACCCTAAGGTGACTATTATTTGACAGGACTTATCACCCCATTTAATATATATTAAAATTATCTAGTAATTACGGTTGAGTCGGTTGAAACAATAATGTTGCCCAAGTAACCTCCGTTGCGTAGATTCGACTCAACTGAAATTACAAAAGATGTAGTGTGTAATTATTTATGCGAGTTGTCGTCGGCCCCAAGGAAGGCATAACTTGGCCGGATAGTTACATACCTGTGGTGGTAAATATGTGGTGGTTATAAAGTATTTTTCCATGTGGATAATAGGATGTCCGAAGGTAACTATTATTTGACGGGACTTATCACCAATGTTTGATCATTGCGCTGAGAGTATCGCTTGCAGTTAATTTTTACAATCCGAAGATTGGGAATTAATGGTGCGCTTGGTATCTTGTTAAGGTCTTTTATTTACAAATAAAGATGCACGTTTCTATAATATTTTATTGACATGTGTGATAATGTTGTGTGAGTGTAAACTTATTTATACATTTAAGAGTTTACATCCACACGAATATAATGGTAAACATATGACAATTATAAGAATTTATTCTTTGTCAAAGTAAATTGTCATTGTTTGATCATTTCTGTAAAATACCACTAGCAATTGATATTATTGTTTAAAGACTTGATATTAATGGTGCACTAGGTATTTTTGTGAGTGCTTTTGCTTCTCTTGTTCTCTTTAAGCTAATACAGTTTATATATCTGTTAATTTGAGTTAAATTTTTTAACTCTTAAAAGTTTTAACTTTTAGGAATTAAAGAATAATATTAACATTGTTCTTGGATCTAGACCTTATATAAGGGTGGTGAAACTCGCATTCTCTTGCAAATTCAGTATCTAATGTGAGAATCAAGTTTGACAAGTGAGTATACACCAAATCTTATAGGTCTTATGCGATCATAAAGTTAAAAGATCGGAAATCTTATCAGTGTTATTTAAGTTGACAATTTTTGTCATATTTTCTTTGCTTAAACTAAGGTGCTTTTAAAGCAATATAGAGAAAGACAATATCTCATTGGAGACTGATATTTCATTAAGATTATTAGGCAAAGAAATTATTGAGCACATTATGTAAATATTTAATCTTGCTGAGACATTATAATTAATTTCGACTGTCAGATGACTTGTTCGAAAATTCAGTAATTTCGACTATCATATGACTTGTTCGAAAATTCAGCATTTAGTATTCTCTTTGCACAATTAAGTTTATAACTGTTAAAGTTAGAAATGATCCTTTAAAGGATCAATTCACAAAGTGTGCAAATAAAGAAAAGCTGAAGCAAGAGAAAATAAAATAGTGCTCATTCGGAAAATACCTCAAAAGATAAGGGCAAATAAAGAAAGGTAATCTTGACTGACTTATACCCAATGATGTTGAAAGATATATCAATTTAGAATGGACAAAGTCGATAAAGATTGTTTTATTCATTTTAAACTAATTTTAGATTGTCGTTACTAGCTTATATTTGTATTTAAAAGACGATTTGGTGAATCATTATTTGAATTAATTTTTGTTTTAATTTCTCTTTGACTAAATCAAGATATTTTTAGTTTTATTTTCAAATGATGATTCAATGTGTCTTTTAAGTTTAGTTATTAGAGTCAATTCAGTTATGACTTGTGACATTCTATAATTGTTTAAGGGTTTGAAAACTATAAGTTTTTCGTCCCACAACTTCAGGAAATTTGAGACATAAATTGTTAAGTTTCCTTGAGGATATTGAGTTTGGGGGAGAGATATGGTAATAGAACAAAATTGAATGAGGAAGACTTAGTTCTAAACTAATTCATATAGTTACTATTATTATAGTACATTTGGATCTTCATGAGGACATTATTGTTCTTCCTCTCCATCAAGTTATGAAGTTAATCCATATAGATCAAACTCAACACCCTCAAGAACTAGGGCATCTGGCGTCATAAAGAATTGACTAATAAGAGAAATTTTATTTGAAATACTCTATTAAGACAGTCATGATACTAGTTTGCTTATTATCATTTTGGAGCTACATAAGATGGATTTCAATATAGTGTTTCTTAATGGTGACATTAATGATATAATATGGTGCAACAGAATAAAGCTTTTGTGTCAATTGATACAAAGTAGATGATTTGCAAAGTCATGAAATCCACTTATAAGTTAAGAAATTTGTCTCTTTAGTGTTACCACAAATTCTCATAAAGTAATTGTCTCATTTGGTTTTGAGATAATATTAAGTAGAGTTGTGGATTTAGTAAGCTTAGTGGGAGTAAATTTATATTCCTATTTTAATGTGTCAATTTTATTTTATTTCGTCAACTATGATATATGTTAGTAATGTGAAACCAAGGAAATCTCTAACAAAAGTTAGTGATGAAAGATCCTGGGGACACCTCTTTTGTATTAGGCATTTCAATACTTAGAGATTCTTCTCATGGTATTATTCGGATATCACAAAAGAGTAATATCAGTAAAGTTGAAAATAAATTGACATTAAAGTTAATAAATTTTTTGGATGACCTCAATCACCGAGAGAGACTTTTTAGTCTCAAATATTGCCCATTAGGAAATTTATGAATTCAGAAATTTAAGTATTTTCCTACACTTTTCCTATAGGATTTTTATGTATGATTTTATTATACGCATTTGGAAATAGCGTATATAATAAGATTGTTTGGCAGATATTTGAGCAATTCAAAGTTTGAATTGTTAAAAATGCGACCATAAGGATTCTTTAAAGAGAACAAGAGAGCTTATTCTCACATCAGGGATCTGACAATTTGGAGATCATTAGTGTGTTAGACTCTGACTTTTGGATGTGTGTATATAATACACATCCTAACCCAGGAAATGACTGTAAGTATTTATGTCACTTGGTTGCATAGTAAAAAGGTATTGAAAAACCATTTAAGTTATATAGTGACATAATGTAGTCATATAATGTTTTAATAACAAAGTTTATAAGGTTCATCTCCTTATAAATTATTGTTGTTAAATGATAGAACGTTAGAGACAAACTTTATGCTAGGTGACCCACTAATCAAAGACATGACACATAAAGTCTTTCATATGGTTGTTGTCATTAAGGATGTCTTAGATTAGTGGGAGTCTCTTTTATTCTATGTTATATACTTCTGTTTTGATATCGATACAGACTTTATGTTATGATTTTCTGCAGAAATAAAGTTCATGAAGTTATGTTTATTATAACCATTTCTGTATCAGTTTGTGCAAATATTAAATTTGCAAATCTTCAGTTTTGATCTCACTAAAGTTTTTAGTTAGACCAGTTGGAAATAGACATGATTTAGAGATCACATTACATGAAATTTCCATGTCACTCATCCATAACGATCTATGTCATCAAGTGCATTGATATGGTGGTCGTCGGGGTTCCGTCATGTTATACGTCAGTGATGACGATAGCCGCGGGGGTCTCATTATTAATGTATGAGGTGGACCAGATTTTAGAGTTGAAATCTAAAGATAAATAACATTCAGACGCGCGCCTAAAGAATTCTGGTATAATTATTAAGATATGTAGCCCAAGTGGGAGATTGTTGGAATATTTTATTATTTAATTATATTCCGATATCATTATGTAGGCAAATATCGTAATAATAATTATATTAGCTATTTATCAATTGTGAGCCTTAATTGATTAGTGATCAAATTAAGTAATAAGGCTATTAGATTTCTAATTGGATAATTAATTAAATATTTAATTAGTTGATATGGACTCAATGAGTGGATGTCTGGATGACCCATTAACAGAATAACGGGAAACCCTAATGGTCATCCAATATAAAAGAGGCTATGGTCCCCAATACACCGTACACAGCAAAACACTCTCTTCTCCCCATCTGAAGAGAACTTGAGGCATAAAGGTACCGGTTGAGGAAGAACCAAATCAGCCGCCGCTAACTCTATTGTTTGTTTCAGATCATCTCCTCTCTTTGGTTATCCTTGTTGATGAGAGGGCTGCCATCAAAGCTTCATCCAGGTATTCCTAATACCTAATTCGTATCCTTAATAAATCAAACATGTCGTAGATCCGATCGTAATCATGTTCATTGTTCTGTTTGCTTCCGCTATTGATTCATAATTATTGAACATGTTTTATGTAATCTGTTTGTTAAGACCTAAATTTCGAACAAGTTTCGGGACTGTTTTTTGCTTTTTCTGCGGCTGTTGTGGTCTTTTTTCACAGACCTGTGCTGCTGTTGTGTGGTTTGCGCCTCTGCTATGGGGCGTTGTTTTAGTTTTCCGTGCTGTTTTAGGAGCTTTTTGGTGGCGCGTTTTTAGTTTGGGGCTGTTTGTTTTCTTTTAGCTCTGTGGAGCGCCTATGTGTATGCACTGGGCTTTGCATTTGTCCCGTTCTTCTGGCCGTTTCTGCTGTGCTTTAGCGGTCGACGTTGTTATAATATGTTGATTTCAAAATATATATATATATATGCCATTCAAAAAAAAAACTGAAGTGATTACCAAAATTTATTAAAACATAAAATTAAAATTGAAAACAGATGTATTTATTTTTCCAGTAGTCTTAAAGACTTTAAATACATTTTGAAAAGATACATTTATCAATCGCAACAACATAGATCCTTTTGTGAACATATGCTTTTACCCGGGGGATACCCCATTTTTAAACAATCATCAGCACATTGTTGTTCGCTACAGGGATCTCTTGGAACACAATCTTTAGATGGAGGTATTGTATGGCCTGCTTCTCCTACAATCAATAGAATATTGTCAAATTCTGCACACATCAAATTTTAAATTTACAATTTTGTTTTTTAAAATGTAACAAGATGTTTTTGATGTACAACAAGTACGACTATTTATCATTCTAAATATACGAATGGATTTATACAAATGATTATATTATAAATTAATTTATAAAATACATATGAAAAATCACCTTTAAAAAAAATGAAAAAATTGACATAGAATAATTAAATTTGTTACCTGGAGTCAAAACAAAAGCAATGCATAGAATTGCAATAAAAAAGTGTACACGGTTGATGCTGCTGGTTGCCATGTTTTCTTCAAAGATGAACAATCAAATACCTGCCTACAAGAGGCTATTTATTAAGTTTTTTAGGGCAATTAATATAATAATTTTTTTAATGTATCAAATAAAAAAGTAAAAGACATGTCAAAATCTTGACCGAAAAATATATAATAATTGTTTTTTATTGTATTAAATTAAAAAAATCAAAGACATGTTAAAATCTTGACAAAAAAAATAAAGATATGTTAAAATGAAATCTGGTATTAATAATTTTACTTATTTACATGGAAAATAAACTAATTTTATAAAGAATGTGTGAAAACCAAGTAATTAGACTCAATTGGCTAATGAGCTCCACCAAATGACGAGGAGTTTGATTCCCAAATTGAACAATTCTTGGTCAAAATTTACTTATCTCTCACCCACACTTTTTTATTACTAGGTTCATTTTACCCTAGGAATCAGAGGGTTAACACAAAAAAAAGTGTGAAACTTTAGTAAAAAAATGTTTGAAAGTGATCATAATTTAAATATGTTAAAAAGGAAAATATATTTTAAAAAAAGAAATAAAATGTGCTAAGAAATATTTTCCGTTTATTCAGTAAGGTCTAGTTCAACCAACAACACCGGTATTATTAGGTTACACACTTTCACTCATATTTAAATCCAGAAACTCACAATTATGTGTGTGAGTTTCATGTGAAATACTTGTTCATTTCGTCTAAAAACTATTTTTTCCCGTTTCGTTTCAAAATAATAACGAAAATGATTTTTATGTGAAAAATTAAAAAGGCTTTGTCTTGTACAAAATATTTAAAAATATTTTATTATGAAAATATTGCATAGGGGTATTATTAATTTTCCAAAAAAGTGTTAGAGTGGTCAAATTAAAATCTATAGTTTATATATTTAGAATGTTCTTCATGGTAACTAATTTACTACAAAATGTGTAAAAGTGATCACAATTTAAATATGTTAAAAAGGAAAATATATTTTAAAAAAACAAAATATGCGTAAATCTCATTTTGTTAGTCCCCAAGGTCTAGTACAGTTGACAATACTGATATTATTATGTCGAACACTTTCACTCATGTTCAAATCTAGAAACTCGGTGTTTGTATGTTTGAGTTTCATATAATACTTGTCATACTTCGTTTGCAGACCAATTTTTCTCTTCTTTTTGTCACGCAAAAAAATAAAACTTGTGTTGATAATTTTACTTATTTTCAAACTAATAATGAAAATGGTTTTTCGGTCAAAAATGATAAATGCATTTGTTGTACAAGATATTTATAAATACTTTATTCCAAAAATATTCTACACGAGTATTAATTTTAAAGTGAATAACTGTGGTGGTCGGGATTAGACCGACCCCTGCATTTTGTATGCAATGTCTCTATGTCACGAGGACACGAGTATTAATTTTCTAAAAAGAGTGCATGGGTGACCATAATTAAAATTTATATTTTATATATTTAGGATGCTCTTCATGGAAACTATTTAATAAAAAATGTGTGAAAGTGATCATAATTTTAATATGTTAACAAGGGAAATATATTTTTAAAAAAGAAAAAGAATATGCAAATATTAAAACTCGTTTTTATTAGTTTGTAAAGTTTAGTTCAGCTAACAATATTGTAACACCCATACTAATTTTATCTAGAATATTAGCATGTGCATTAAACTGATACTGTATACATCAAAATTTTCAATAATAATAATACAACACAACTGAAAGAATACAAATTGCTCGTTTATACAACCAAATCAAGTACCATAATAAAATACTTAAACAAAAGTTTGATAAGCTCCTGAGCTGGTACATGACGAGCAACTGCACTCCATCCAGTATCTTCCTGAAAGAACCTCATCACGAACCTCGTGCTTACCTGCAAAACGTGCACCAGAAGGATTGGGATGAGACATAATGTCTCAGTCAGCTCCACCCAACCTACTGTTGGCAACCTCGGGGAACCTAGGGTCGCCGTGCCTACTTTTGGCAATCTCGGGGATTCCTATGATCGCCAAGCCTTAACCTTACCCATATAGGGTATACATGCTTGTTCCTGCTATCCTGTGTAGTCATAATAACTAAACTACATCCTGCTAAACTAGTGATCAAGGGGAAACCTAGGATCACTGTCTGAGCCTGATAACTGAATAGTCATGAAATCTAGACTATAACCTGATAACTTGGTGATCGAGGGGACTCCTAAGATCACCTCCTGATACCTGCCTGATAGGTAATTCTGCCTGATAACATAATAAAGTATATACTGATATAATTATGTTAGATGTTAGCGTTGAACATACATTATTATCTGAGTTGATTTTACGGAATGCCCCCGAGTGGAGTAACCCCGGAGCACATTCCCCTGATAACCGGTGAAAATTCCTATAGTAGGCTAATCGTCGGACTCCTCTTGCCTGTGTGTGTGGTTATCCTCACGGAAAGTTCCTGCCCATTCCAGCTGTATCTGGAACCCCCTGTGCTCTAACTAGCGAGAACGCAGAAGACACACTATAAACTATGTGTGGTTATCCTCGCGGAAAGTTCCTGCCCATTCCAGCAATAACTGGAACCCCCTGTGCTCTAACTAGCGAGAACACAGAAGACACAAAGTTTATCCTGATAATTAATTATTATTCCTGGTATATAAAATATACTTTATCCTAAACATATATATATATATATATAGTTATACATAATCTGTATAACTCCTGATAATAACCTTGTACCACTATCTAGGGTACATCCTATCCTGAACTGTTACGTGTACCCTCAGTGTCACTCTGACGTGAACAACTGAGGCACGTCCTGATGTACATATAAACTGTACTTGAAACTGGGGAAAAATCCATGTACCTCTGCCTACGGTACACTATAATGCCTGGTTAAGGGTATCCTGAAAAATAACCCTTAACTAACCTGAAACTATTCTCATATGAATCCTTGAATGTTGAGAAACATTCCTAGTACTCTTGTACTTCAACTGAATACCTCTCAGTTCCTGTTAACCTATTAAAAGTTCTAGACATATCGTTATCATATGTCATACTTATGGGCTTACTATCCCATCTATAATAATTTCCTGAAATCTTGTGGGAATACTACCCATCACTCTGTATGATACATATCTTTATCCCGGATTAATCCTTGAAAATTCATAAGTATCTCTATCCCAAAGCATATCGAAGACCTTTTGCATGGTACAGTTATTTGTTAATAAAATGGGGTTCTGGGCGACTTCGCTTTGCAACCCCAGACTTCGATTTGCGAACTCCTGCGTCTGATCCTTCAGACTCTGAACATTCAGAGTCTGGACCTTCAGAACTTGGTAATCCTGAGTCTGAAGCTTCGCAGAGTGTCTGAAAGCTTTGCTCTGCGAACTCAGCTTCTGATTACTTTGCAGAGCGAAGTCTAGGCGATGGCTTGGAGAAGATAGGCAGTAGCAAAACTCTGCTACTTCGCAGAGCAAACTCCTGGTCGCTCTGCGACTGTAGCAGGACTTAGAATTTTTCTGAAAACGTGTTTCAATCTTAAAAACCTTGATACCCAACTGCCCAATGATCTTTGAAAACATGCCAGGGACTCATTTTTTAACTTTAAAATGTGTTGTAATCAAGGATTAAACGGGACCAAACATAGTATCATAATTGGGGGAAAAACTATCCTTTTCTTATACCTTAGCAATTTTGTTGTTAATCTCACACAATAATGACCCAAAGGGGAAATTGCTACTCTAAGGAACTCACCTATTATTTGCTGATCATAGACAGCTTCCTTGTGCCAAAACCCTAGCTTGATCTTACTCTTTCCTTAAGCTTCCACTTACTTAAACTTTTCCCAAAACTTGCTTGCTTTCAGTTCAAGAGATCAGGGAAGAAAGACTGAT
Organism: Medicago ruthenica; assembly: GCA_018208015.1. NCBI lineage: Eukaryota > Viridiplantae > Streptophyta > Magnoliopsida > Fabales > Fabaceae > Medicago > Medicago ruthenica. The sequence goes on along the minus strand of WNNG01000057.1, from coordinate 53,913 downwards.
GGATCAAGGCTGCTGATGCTGCTAACCGAATTCTAGAGAGAGAGGGAGAGAAAATCTGATTTAGTGAGAGAAGGAAATGGGGAAGAATGAAGAAAGTTTCAATCTTATCCCTATTTATGCCCTTTCCTCTCAAAATTACCATTTTGTCCCTACTCACTCATAATTCCTCTGTTACTGATAAAAGTTACGTCTAAGCGGGATATTACACTCTACCCCCCTTAAAGAAATTTCGTCCTCGAAATTTAGAATCTCTCCTGAGATCATGAAAGAATAGATCCTTTCTACCTCTTTCTCTACTAGCCAAAACTCCAAAGCAATTGCTCATCGGGATTCCATGGCTACTCTATGGTCTGACCTGTAGATTATCCATGCACCTCGATTAAACCTGACTGGTTAAAACTGTTCCCTAGCCATTGTTTCCATCTCTGTAAGTCAAAATATTTGACAATCTCTTCCTCAACTGAAGGACTTGAGGTACATTACACAATTCTTACATAGTAGGATGTATGGTTGTATGAACCAATACCCGACTCACTTGATTATATCTCTTGTTCACACACTTAGTGCGAATCCAACTTAAGGCTATTAAGCATTGGACACTCGTAATGAATTCATAAGTTTCCTTCATTGACCACTTGGTCTTACCCTGACGACATCAGGTCAATTTTTATATCCTCCTCAATTAATTCCAACTCTCCAAGAGGTCTAATACATTACAATTTAATTTCATTGAATCCTTGTCTTTAACTTTCGCCTCGTAAGACGGCAACTCACAGTTATAATTATACCATTCTTCATACATAATCATCTTTACCGAAACATTCAAAGCTTATAGGATTTAGTCCAAGTGATAAGTGGTATACATCGTCTCCCATATCATCATATGATACAATTCATAGCACATAAATTACATACATGATCGAGTACGTGTACACTACTAACGGGTACACATTACATCGCATCATCCTTGTCCAACTAACGGGACATCCTCCTTAAACGAAATATCCTTGAGACAATACCACGTCAACTAGAGACCCTCTTTTATTCTTAACTTATGTTTATTCCTTGAGCATACACTATCACATAACATAGATCATGGTTACACTTGTCGATATTGTGAACTCATGACATCATTTTTTAACATCGAGTTCAAGATCCTTGTTTTTCAAAAGAAAGCTCTACTCTGATTGCTACCAAAATAGCACACTTAATCTTTTAATCCTTTAATCATAACCTGAACTTACGTAGCCCTTTACTGTAAACTACGAGTGACTTTTGACCTGCATAGAAAGTTCTTCTTCCTCTACTGGGGAACATTAAGTTCAAGAATTTTCGAACTCTTCAGCTAAGATGTGTTTGATATCAACAAACCTGTTATGGTCAAAACCTTCCTACTTAAACATTCCTGACCACGTACCACGGTTACTAATACATGTCACATAACTGAAAAGAAAAAAAAATATGTTACACTACTATCTGAGTAGTATAACCACTCCCTGATAAGTATACATAATACTAAACATAACCTGGTACATGTGACATGTTGACATAACGTGGGTACAATGTGGATTAAACTCATATGCCACTGCATTGTCGCTTCTGATCAATGCTTCAAATTCAAAACATCATCTCGCAAGTGCAACCTTTACTGATGTTTCCTTGTGCAGAACTCTCCTTGGCTAAACTTACTCTCTTCAAGTCCACTTGAAGTCACTGAGCTAAAATAGCTAAATTACCGTATTAGCGGTGACTTCCCTTGCTCTAGACTTATTGTGCTAGAAACACATCCTTCTTATTTCTTACTGCATGTTCATAAACTTATTCGATTCCCTTTCCTCATGAGTTTCGAGGTTTGAAGTATCCCTCAACTTAACCTTTAAAATTTTCCTATTTGAACTTATGATAAGTTCTAGTCGTCACTGCTATTCTGTGGTTCAATAATTAGGCACTTATTGTCTTTCCCGCGGTTCTGACAAGGACTTCACAAGTATTCTTGTTCCCTAACCTTCAGTTTAGAAATATTCGTCAATCCATCCTTGAATTACTTCTCCGCTGCGCAACTCTGATTTTTAATTAACAATTCACTTTAGAATAGGAGTAATACACCACTATTACCAAAACAAATCTCCTGGCCAAACTCATTCCTTAATGACTTGCAGCTATCATAGTGGAACCATCTTACGTTTGTTGATTCTCTTGTGGCTTAAACCACCTTCTTAACCTACTGATTGGTCATCACCTGACTTTGTGTTTCCTTTTGGACATAAACCATATACTTACTTTCGCGAAATTACGCCAAAACCTGTAAACAGTTTTCAGCAACTGTTACGAGCCCAACAATGATTCTGTCAAAACGACTTATACACTGGTTCTAGTTTTATTATCCATATTCCGAATTCTGTAACCATCTCATGGTCAGCTCAACATGCACAATCATTTCAACATTGTGGATACCCTACTCAAAGCATACCCGAAGCAACTCAAGTTCACACATTAATCACTTGTGGTAACTTCTAAAACAATTTATGGCTTCTGGAGATTCACATCTTTCATACACTGAATCCGCTGATGGTTCGAGTCTCGTTCTATTATCATCCGTAAGGATTTCATATCTATAACCTTCTCCAAGACAACTTAGGTCAACGTAACTTACCATATCTCTTAGGTTACTCCTCGAGTTTCTTCGGAAACAATCCGTCTAAAATATATTCAAACTCTTACCGGCTCTCCTGTAAGCCCAAACATAGGTTACGTCACTTCGAGTACCCGATTAATTGGTCTTAAACTTCAACACTTATCATTTCCTATTGGATCCCTCCAATAACTTGTTACTTTATCCACAATTCAAATCTAATCTTATTATCTGAATAATTCTCCATAGGTCTTCTCGATTGTTGCCTTCTTCATATGGTTTCGAACAATTCAAGGTCTGTATATTCTACCACCTTTGAAAGCATACCAACATAAGGTGATCTCTGTCGGCTTTTCAGAATACTTGTGTAAGGAACCCATCAAATGAAAACATAGAAATCCTTAACATTAACCACAACCTTAACTTCATGCCCTTACCAGGGGTCTCCTTCACTTATCGCTAAGCTTGCGTTTCTCATACAAAGTATCTTGATGACTAATAATAAAGGAAGGTAATTTGTTTCATCTGTCCAATAATTCGCTTAATCCATAAATAAGTCTCTTAACTGCTGGACATTAAAATCTCATCCGGTTTTAGTGTGCGAGTCCTTCGATTCTTACACACTCAATCCTTACTGTGAGTCTAAAGCTCTTGATAATCCCTTATTCTGAGTTTCTGGGTCTGAGTCTTAAGGGTGAGTCTGAAGCCTGATTCTGAGTCTGAAGCTTCGCAGAGCAAAGTCTTGGTCGCTCTGCGACCGTAACAGAACTCAGAATCTTGAAACTTATGTTTTAACCTCAAATTCCTGGTTCCTAGGTTGCAAATCATTCCTCAGTGTATTCCATAATTCCCTACTTCTTATGTCTCTTCAGATTAGACATCTCTCAATGACGCGTCCAACTGTATTAAGGTACTTCACCTTAATCTTAAATATCTCTTATGTTCCTGAAACTTCGGCATTAACAGGCTCCGTTACTTAACGGTTTGGTGACCACCATTTGGCATTGAAAACTTCTTTGCCAATTCCGTCTAAAAAAGACATCTTAAACATCGCTCTTCATACGATTCATTCCTCCACGGTCACATTCAGCTCTCAGATATTTGTTCTAACTGTCATATACTAGATTGAGTTGATCAGGCTCAACTAGATGTGACCCTTAGAACAATGTCCGGAACCCAATGGTCCCACTACTTTATTGAATCTTTAATGACCCAAGGCACGATCTGAATCGACCTGCTCTGAATCGGGTTGTGTTCGTTACCGAATTCAAAGCACTATCATATAGTACATCTTTTGATTTTGGCGATTGCAGTATCACATGTATATAAGTCGAGTCATATATTGTATGCATATAGTTCCACTTATGACGAAAATGCATTCATATAAAATGAATTACATTTATAAAAGATAATGAATGAATACAATAGTTGTTCCTATATATAGAGATTAGTTGAAGTAACTGAATCTAACTAACTCTCAACTAAACTTCTAACTCTAGTTAACTTATCAACTAACTATAGTTGATTAAATATATTTTAATAAAAATATTACAAAAAGAGATAATATCTTATCTCCACTAAAGTCCTGATACGCTTACCTAAACAAACTCATCGAATGCTAAATCATCGAATGCTAAATTTAGGAGAATCCTAAATCGATGAATTTTTTTTGACTACCAAATTATTTTTATTTATTTTTTTATATTCTTTTTTTGAAGTTTTTAAAGATTTCCCTTTTTTAAATTATTCATGCGAGATTTCATTTTAACACGTCCACGATTTTCAATAAAAAAATTACTATAGTAATTGTCCTAAACATCTCTATAAATAATTTCTTGTAGCTATTGTTTACTCATCTTTCAAAAGAACATGGCAGGCATCAACCACGTGTACTTTTTCATTGCAATTATCTGCATTGCTTCAGTTTTGACTCCAGGCAACAATTTTTTTATACTACACCTAATTTTACGTAGTTTTCATAGAATAGTTTATCTTATAATCATTTCTCTAAAAGTAGTTTGAAATGAAAGTTATCTTCTAACACTGAGAATATGTTTTCCGGCAAATTTTCATATATTTTGTTGGGTATTTTCAAATTGAGATTGCCAACAAAAACCACCTACGTTTTTTTTCAACTGAACATTTTTGTCGCAATAGTTTACTAATAATTCTAATATTTTTTAGATAGGGTTAATACATGTTTACACCTGTGTAATATTAACGACTTTTGATTTACCCCTTGTAAAAAAAATTTGTTTAGATTCCAACCTTGTAATTTGAAGATTTTTTGGTTTGGATTTCAAAATTTAAGGTACTTTCACCCCCTGTATTTTGAGCGAATTTCGGTTTATCCCTTGTCATATCTTCGATTTTGTAAAGTTAAAATTCATGAAGGTCTAAAACCAAATAATCTTCAAATTATAAGGTTGGAATCTAAACAATTTTTTTTACAGGGGGTAAACCAGAAATCGCTAATATTACAAGGGGGTAAAAATATATTAACCTTTTAAGATATATGTGATAGTTATTCAATTCAGTCCTTGTATCGTTTTAGAGGGTCTTGTACAATTTTTTTAATCTATTTTACAAAATAATATAGAATTTTTTTTAATAAAGATTAAGTACTTCAAACATAACAATTTCATTATGCAATGAACTATTATCGTGTCCATGTAATTTAGATTGTTTTTTTTTTTTTAAGAATGTAATTTAGATTGTTAGACATGTATACTTCTAACATTATAAATTGATTGCAGGAGAGGCTGGTTGGTTTAATTATTGCTTTGACAAAGGGCCATGTCCAAATCACGATGCAGAATGTAGTGTTGTTTGTGCTGGTATGGGGTATAAGGATGGCTATTGTGGTTGGACCGGTCTTTGTTGTTGCAGAGGAAACGGATAGGATTGAAAATGTAAATCCCAGAAATTAATTGTACCTTCTAAGTTTTTTTTTAAGGAGCATTTTCAAAATGTTGGTACAAGTCTTTATGACTAGTGAAAAAATAAATAATTGATTATCAATTGTTGTTTTTAAATTGCGCTGCATTATTCATAATTTTTACACAACATATGTGTAACACCCCTATTTTCTACTCTAATTAATAGGTGAAGTTATTATTATTATTATTATGACGATGTTAATATTGCTTAAGTGTTATTCGATGTCGAGAAAAAAAAATAGAATTATGATAATGAATGGAAAAGGTTATGAGAAGATTAAATAAAATAATATAGAGTAGGAGGTGTAAAATATAAGTTTTGAATAAGTGGGGGAGGGGAGAAGTAAAAGAATAGTGAATAACAGAAAAAAAAGATTATAACGAGTGGCTGGCCCAAATATAAATAGGACCTTAGGAGTTAGAATAGTCAGTTTTTGCTGAACGTGGAAAAGAAAGAAGAGAAGAGCAGAGGAAGAGAAACCTTAGTGCAACAAGGTCAAGCCAAAAACTAGAATTTTCGAAGGATTCGAGGTAAGGGAGAGAATCTTTTCATTCTAGGGTATTATAATCTTAATTGTGGGGTTGTGTAGTAGATTGATTGTAATATCCCGTTTAAACATGACTTTTAACAGTATCACAGGATTTAAACGAACGGAATGGCGTTATAGTAATTAAGAGAGGAAGAGGTTATAAAAGGAGATAAATATGAAAATTATCATATTTATCATGTCCTTCTCTCTCTAAATTCAATTCCTCTCCCTTCTCTCTTCACCCATTCTTGCGCCTCCCTCCAAACCTCCATCAATCCTCACCATAATCCATCAAACTTCATCCTAAAATCTTGTAGTTCAAGCAAGCATGGTTTTGGGGAAAGTTGGAAACAAGAAGAAGAAGTTAAAGGAAAGCAAGAGAGATCAAAGAGATCAAGCTAGGGTTTGAAGAAAAGGTTAAACCAGCACCAATCAGTTTGAGGTGAGCTCCCTAGGGGTTTATAGAACCCACTTTGAGTGATTTTTAAGAGTATTGTTTATTTTGAGTAAAGTTTGTATTTTGAACCCTAATCCCTTTTGTTTGCTAAATCCTTGTTCAAACTTGTTTTAATCAATCAATTCATAGATGTAAATCATTCCTTATGATGTTATAGTACTTGGGTATGCCTTATTATGTCAAAAATGGTGGAAAAATCATGTTTTGAACTAGTATTGAACTGTCAATTTCGCTCGGCGATCGCAGGGCGAGAATACGACGATTTTCACCAAAATTTCCCTGCCTCAAATCGCCCAGCGAAATGAATTTCGCCCAGCGAAAATGGGCAGCATTTTATGACTTTTTCTGCTTCGTTCTATGACCTGTGCACGTGTCAGGGCGAGGCTTTTGGTAACCATTTTCAAGGAAAACCTTATTTTATAAGAAAAATACCATTGTGGCATATCCGAGGGCATATAACGTATACGAAATGAATGAACAAGGCTTAGCGATGCAATAGGAGTATAAGGGATAATAGAATAGATAATCCTAAGATGGCATATGATAACGATATGCCGAATTCCTTGATAGGAAAACAAGAGTTATAGGATGAGAAGCAAGTTCATAGTTTTATCCACTTTAGGATACAAAGTAATAGGAATGGTTTATCAATCATAGTTTCATTTAAAGTTTATAGTGTTGGTTCTCCAACAATTATAGGTGGCTTATGAGAACGATAAGCCAAATACCATATGTCACAGGTTAGGAATTACAGGAATTGTTATATGATCAAAGTAATAGACATGTATATGTATTTATACACTTATTTATCAAAGTCAAAGAATAATAATAACTCAAAGTCAAAGGCATGTTCAGCAGACTCCGGGATTCGCCGGATGGGATCTCTCCGAGAGGGTTATCCACATGCAATTTCATAGGGAGTCTGGTGTTAGCCTGATATGATAGGAATTTCACCGGTTCATAGGGAGCTGTCCTCGGGGTTACTCCACCCGGGCCGCACTCCGTAAAATGAACTCAGATTAATTGTTTGTTCAACGCTAACAGCTAACATAAAACTGCTATAGAACTGTTATATGTTTTATGTTTCACAGTTAAAGTCAAAGTCACAGTTATAGACATAGTTATAGACAGTTAACAGGAGGTGGTCCTAGGTTTTCCCTTGACCACCGAGTTATAGTTACAGTTATAGGTGGATTATAGTTAAAGTCATAGATGGAGATACAATTACAGACAGTTTCATAGTCATAGGCAGAGATTCACCTTTGTGGTTAAAGATAAAGACTTGGCGATCCTAGGAAATCCCCATGATTGCCAAGGTAGGCATGGCGACCCTAGGTTCCCTGTGGTTGCCAACAGTTGGTTGGGCTGGAGCTCACTGAGACATTATGTCTCATCCCATTCCTTCTGGTGCAGGTTTACAGGTTAGTCAGAGGTTCGTGACGAAGATCTTCATAGAGGTACTGGATGGAGTGCATTTGCTCGTTGTGTACCAGCTCAGAAGCTTTATGGACATTTGTAAAAGTATTGTAACCGTATTGGATTATTGTACAAACGAGTAAACGTGTATTTATTCTGTTGTGATGTAATATTATTATTGAAATTTTTAAATGTATCCAGTATCAGTTTAACGCACATGCTAACATACTAGTTACAGTTAGTATGGGTGTTACAATTGGTATCAGAGCAGGTCGATTCAGACCGTGCCATGGGTCATTTAAGATTCAATAAAAGTAGTGGAATCATTGGGTTCCAGATGTTGTTCTAAATGTCATGTCTAGTTGAGCCTGATCAACTCAGTCTAGTATATGACAGTTAGGACAAATATCCGAGAGCTGAATGTGACCAAGGAGGAAAGAAGTGTTCAAAGGGTGAAGGTTAAGACGTCAGATTCTAAGACGAATTTGGCAAAGTGTTTTGTGTCAAAGGATGGTTCTCTAACAGTGAAGTAACTGAGCCAGTTAACGGCAAAGTTTCAGGAATATAAGAGGTATTAAAGAGTAAGGTCATGTACCTTAACTAGTTGGACGCATCATTGAACGATGCCTTCTCCGAGGAGACATGAACAGTAAAGAACTATGGAAATACTCTAAGGAATGTTTTGGAATCTCAACGGGAACCGCAATTTGAAAAGTTAAAGTGGAATAGAGTTTTATTCTTGGTACAGAGGTAAAGAATTACGGTACCAAACCCAGCGACTTGGAATGAGGAATGATCAATTAATTATCGGAAGCTCTGGAATTCCAGTAAGGACATAGTGTGTAAGGATGGAAGGACTCGCGCACGTGGATCGGATGAGATTTAAATATCTGATGGATAAGAGACTCGTTTATGGATTAAGCGAAATAGTGAACAGATGGAACAGGTTACCTTCCTTTATTATGGGACACCAAGATGCTTGGTATGAAGAATGCGAGCGTAGTGATAAGTAAAGGAAACCCCCGGTAAGGGTATGGATTAAAGATTAAATCGTTTGTTGTCGGATTATAGCAGGCCGGTTTCGAGGATTAAGCAGGAATTAGCCAAGAACTACTGAGAGGCTCTAGCAGCAGGAAGATCGTCACTAACGTGCAAGTTACAGTTAAAGTTATGGTTGAGGTTAAGGAGTTCTATGTTTTATTTTGATGGGTTCCTTACACAAGTAATCGGGTAAGCCGATGAAGATCATCTTGTGATGGTATGTGATAAAGATAGTGGAAATACAGACCTCGGATTGTTTGAACCATGAAGAGGGCAACGGTCGAGAAGATATATGGACTATTGTTCAGACAACAAGATTAAAATGGAATTGGGAATACAGTAATAAGTTATAGGAAGGATCCAATGGAAAATACTAAATATTGAAGCTTATAGATTTATTAGTCGGGTACTCGAAAAGGTGTAGCACATGTTTGAATTTACAGAAGAGCCGGTAAAAGTTGAGTTCTATCCAGACGGATTATTCCCGGAGCAATCCGAGAAGTAACCAAGAGTTATGTTAGAGTTATGTGGACCTAAGTGTCTTGGAAAAAGGTTGTGGATGTGAAATCCCTACGGATAATTACAGGATGAGACTCGATTCATTAAATTGATTAAGCATATGAAAGACGAGAATTTCCGGAAGTCATAGAATGTTTCTAGAAGTTACCACAAGTATATAATGTATGAACTTAAGTTGTTTTAATAGGAGCATCATTGGGCTCGTATTCATTGTTAAAAACTGTCTACAGGGTTCGGTGTATTTCGTGAAAGTAAGAATTTTGTTTATGTTCGAAAGGAAACACAAAGTTAAGCGTCGAGCAATCAGTAAGTTTAACAGGTGGATTAAACCACAGGAGAAATTATAAGGTAAGTTAGCTATGTGTGGTAACTACAAAGTTATAAAGTCAAAGGATTGGCCAAGGAGATTTTATATGGTAATAGTGATCCCAAAGCGAATTGTTAAAAATCAGAGTTGCGCAGCGGAGAAGTAATCCAATTATGAGTTAACAGACAAATCAAAGCTGAAGTTTAGAGAAAAGGATGTTTGTGAAGTCCTTGCCAGATGAATTACAGGAAAGGTATTCAGAGATTAATTCTCAAGTTACAGAATGATTGTAAGTAGTGATGACTTGAACTTATCATCAGTTCCAACAGGAGGTTTTAATAGATAAGTCGAGGGATGTTTCAAATCTCGAAACTCATGGGATAAGAGAATCGAAGCAGTTTGATAACTTTAAAGGATGTGTTTACAGCAAAATAAGTACATAGTGAAGGAGGTCACATTTCATACGGTGATCTAGCTGTTTAGCTCAGTAACTTAAAGTTAATTTGAATAGTAAGTTTAACCAAAGAGGAATTATGCTGTGGCATACAGTTATTCCGCATCGTATCCACGTTATGCTAGCATGTCGCATGTAACAGGCATGTAACAGGTTATGATTAGTATTATGTATACTGATCAGGCAGAATTTATGCTACTTAGATAGTAGTGTAACATATTTTATAGTTGTGTGACATTTATCGGTAACCGTGGTACGCAGTCGGTAATGTTTTAGCAGGAAAGTCTCAGTTGAGAAGTTCAGAAATTCTTGAATTTAATGTTAACAGTTAAAGGAAGGAAATGTTTTACACCGATCAGAAGAGTACTCATAGTTTATAGTAAAAGGCTACGTGAATTCAAGTCATGAATTAGACGATTCAGAGTTTAAGAGTGCTATTTTGAATAGCGAACAGAATAGAGTTTTCTTTTAGAAAACGGAGAAAGTTCTTGAACAAAATAAGTTATAACGTCTATGGGACGTAATCATAGTTATTTACGGGATTGTAGTTACTCAAAGAGTGCAAACATGAGTTAAGAGCAAGAAGAGTGACCTTAGTTGGTGTGGCTTTGTCTCAAGTATATTTTGACTAAGTATGATGTCCCGTTAGTTGGACAATGATGATGCGGCGTACAGTGTATCCGATAGTAGAGTACACGTGCTCGATCATGTATAGAAGCTATGTGTTATGGACTATATTATATGATGATATGTGGGACGGCTTATGCCACACGTCACTTATACTGGATTTTCATAAGTTTGAAAGTATTGGTAAAGAAGAGGGTTCCTAAGACCTTTGGCTACATGTTATTGTTGATTATCAATCGGAGCATAACCGACTTGTGAGATTTCTCGAGCTTAAAGGATTCCCGCAATGGGGATGTGAGCAATGCTTATGGTTGTGATAATAGCTACACCAGGACAACAGAAAGAAAGGAACGTAAACCATAAGTTCAGCCGCCACCTTATATTTGAATTGTGAAGATAGTTGTAATAGATTTCACTTTCGTTTGAGATTACTCAATATCAGATGCCTTTCAGTGTAAGAATAATTTATATGAAGAATGTTACGAGTGTAACAGTAAAAGGTCGTTTTGCGAGGCGAAAGTTATAGACAAAAGTTCCTTGAACTAAAAGTAATGTAATAGATTCCTCGGAAAGTTGAAATAATTAGGGAAAACAGAATGACTCCACGTCTTCAGGTTAATATGGAATTGTCAATTAAAGAAGAACTGATAGAGTTCAGTAAAGGAAATCAAAGGTTTAATAATTTTACATTGGATTTACAAGGAATATGTTTAACAGGGATCATAGTCGGATAATATGGATATGTTGGTTCAGATAACCATACGTCTTAGCAAGTGATAGTTATGTATTATACGTCAGACCTTACGGTCGGAAAGAGATTGTCACATGTTTGGATTTACAGAAATGGGAATCATGGCTTAAGAACAAGTTTTAACCAGTATAGTTTAATTGGGGTGCGTGATCAATCTACATGTCAGGCCCTAGAGTTGCCATGAGGTTCCAACAAGCTTAAAGGATTGGAAATTTTCATAGTAGAGAAAGAGGTAGAAAGAATTTATCTTTACAGGATCTCACAAGGATTATCTAAATTTCGAGGACGAAATTTCTTTTAAGGGGGGTAGAGTGTAATATCCCGTTTAAACATGACTTTTAACAGTATCACAGGATTTAAACGAACGGAATGGCGTTATAGTAATTAAGAGAGGAAGAGGTTATAAAAGGAGATAAATATGAAAATTATCATATTTATCATGTCCTTCTCTCTCTAAATTCAATTCCTCTCCCTTCTCTCTTCACCCATTCTTGCGCCTCCCTCCAAACCTCCATCAATCCTCACCATAATCCATCAAACTTCATCCTAAAATCTTGTAGTTCAAGCAAGCATGGTTTTGGGGAAAGTTGGAAACAAGAAGAAGAAGTTAAAGGAAAGCAAGAGAGATCAAAGAGATCAAGCTAGGGTTTGAAGAAAAGGTTAAACCAGCACCAATCAGTTTGAGGTGAGCTCCCTAGGGGTTTATAGAACCCACTTTGAGTGATTTTTAAGAGTATTGTTTATTTTGAGTAAAGTTTGTATTTTGAACCCTAATCCCTTTTGTTTGCTAAATCCTTGTTCAAACTTGTTTTAATCAATCAATTCATAGATGTAAATCATTCCTTATGATGTTATAGTACTTGGGTATGCCTTATTATGTCAAAAATGGTGGAAAAATCATGTTTTGAACTAGTATTGAACTGTCAATTTCGCTCGGCGATCGCAGGGCGAGAATACGACGATTTTCACCAAAATTTCCCTGCCTCAAATCGCCCAGCGAAATGAATTTCGCCCAGCGAAAATGGGCAGCATTTTATGACTTTTTCTGCTTCGTTCTATGACCTGTGCACGTGTCAGGGCGAGGCTTTTGGTAACCATTTTCAAGGAAAACCTTATTTTATAAGAAAAATACCATTGTGGCATATCCGAGGGCATATAACGTATACGAAATGAATGAACAAGGCTTAGCGATGCAATAGGAGTATAAGGGATAATAGAATAGATAATCCTAAGATGGCATATGATAACGATATGCCGAATTCCTTGATAGGAAAACAAGAGTTATAGGATGAGAAGCAAGTTCATAGTTTTATCCACTTTAGGATACAAAGTAATAGGAATGGTTTATCAATCATAGTTTCATTTAAAGTTTATAGTGTTGGTTCTCCAACAATTATAGGTGGCTTATGAGAACGATAAGCCAAATACCATATGTCACAGGTTAGGAATTACAGGAATTGTTATATGATCAAAGTAATAGACATGTATATGTATTTATACACTTATTTATCAAAGTCAAAGAATAATAATAACTCAAAGTCAAAGGCATGTTCAGCAGACTCCGGGATTCGCCGGATGGGATCTCTCCGAGAGGGTTATCCACATGCAATTTCATAGGGAGTCCGGTGTTAGCCTGATATGATAGGAATTTCACCGGTTCATAGGGAGCTGTCCTCGGGGTTACTCCACCCGGGCCGCACTCCGTAAAATGAACTCAGATTAATTGTTTGTTCAACGCTAACAGCTAACATAAAACTGCTATAGAACTGTTATATGTTTTATGTTTCACAGTTAAAGTCAAAGTCACAGTTATAGACATAGTTATAGACAGTTAACAGGAGGTGGTCCTAGGTTTTCCCTTGACCACCGAGTTATAGTTACAGTTATAGGTGGATTATAGTTAAAGTCATAGATGGAGATACAATTACAGACAGTTTCATAGTCATAGGCAGAGATTCACCTTTGTGGTTAAAGATAAAGACTTGGCGATCCTAGGAAATCCCCATGATTGCCAAGGTAGGCATGGCGACCCTAGGTTCCCTGTGGTTGCCAACAGTTGGTTGGGCTGGAGCTCACTGAGACATTATGTCTCATCCCATTCCTTCTGGTGCAGGTTTACAGGTTAGTCAGAGGTTCGTGACGAAGATCTTCATAGAGGTACTGGATGGAGTGCATTTGCTCGTTGTGTACCAGCTCAGAAGCTTTATGGACATTTGTAAAAGTATTGTAACCGTATTGGATTATTGTAAAAACGAGTAAACGTGTATTTATTCTGTTGTGATGTAATATTATTATTGAAATTTTTAAATGTATCCAGTATCAGTTTAACGCACATGCTAACATACTAGTTACAGTTAGTATGGGTGTTACATTGATTGTGAGTGTTGTTGTGATGAGCACGATGATGAGAGAATGATGATGATGATGATGTTGTGATTAGAATTGGAGTTGTAATGTAATATTGGAATTGAGAGAAACAATATAGGGCAAATTGAACTATGAAATTTAACGTCGAAAAGAGTGGATAATCGTATAGGTTAGGAGGAAATTAGAGTATGAATGATAGAATAAGTTTAGGGTGATGATTAGGGTAGGTTTTGGTGAGTTTTAAGTCGAAAACGGTGTCGGAGAAGGTCCCCTAAAGCGAAATCGCAGAAAAACTGTGATTTCTTGTACCTGTCAGGCAAAGCACGGTCGTGTGTAACATCTCAATTTTTAGTATTAGAATTATTTATTATTATTATATTTGTTAATTGTTTATTTTATTGGGAATTGGTGAATTAGTGGATTTTTAGTGATTGAGGGTATTTTAGTCATTTACGGGTAAATGGTGAAATTCTGGCAGGTATGAATCAGTACACAAAAACAGAGCACGATGAATGTAAAACAGAGCACAATAAAACTGGTTCAGAAGCAGCAAATAAAATTGCAGAAAGTAAAGAACACACAGTATTTGTTAACCCACTAAGTTGCAATCCTCCATAACCTGTTGTAACACATTGGCCCTAGAATGAGAAGAACTGCCATCTTTCTGTTCACTTGGGTGAATAATATCATTGAAGTCTCCCATCAATATCCAAGGTCCGTCTATGTTACTTCGAAGATTAGTGAGGTGATGCCATAAATCCAACCGTGAAGTATAAACAGGGCTCGCATAAACACCGGTCAAGTACCAAGAAGAATTCCCCAAAGATAATTTAATAGTATTGGTATCCATGTAGTCTTCTTGTACTGTCGTAACAATATTACTCCCATTATGTTTTAGCAACCAAATTCCCCCATAATGGCCTCGAGCATCAACGTAGTGGAGGCTCATGTACCCAAATTTATTCTAGAACGATTGAAGCTTTTGAAAACTAGTATGAGTTTCCATAATGATTAGAAAAGTAGGTGAATATTTCTTAATCAAATCCATCAGATGTCGTTTTACCTTATTATTTGTTGCTCCCCATATGCTCCAGGACAACACAGTAACTTCTTTGAATCCTATCATCATAAACAACAAGATGGAGGAGACAAAGCAAGTCTCAAGGACTAACACTTACGTAGTTGGCTCCCAATCAATGGGAGTTTCCTGAACCACCTCTTCCTTTTGGACGTGTTCATCCTCTATTGCATTCTGGCTAGTGTTTCCATCGGGTACGTGTAGCAAATCCTTTTGCACTTTGTTTAGTTGTTGATCGTCCTCTACATTCATTATTTTTTATGGACTTTTAGGGGTATGAATAGCAATGTTGTGAGCACCCGTAATGCCTAGATCAGACTTAGAAACATGCCCAATCTTAGTCGATGGCCTAGAACTCTCATTCAAATTAGTGGTATTCGAATTTTCGTCCTTGGCACATGGGTCCCACGTAGTAAACTAGCGCGTCACCACATCAACCCCACTCTTCTTAAATCTTCGTTTCTTGGAATATGCATTTGTTTGACTAGGTCCCACACCTAGATTACTACTCCCACGTGGTCCCTTTGAGGTAGTTATGATTGCTTTATTCTTATTGCTCACTAATTCCTTTTACACATTATTTGCCAATGATGGGGTTTGAATTTGACTGCCTTTCTTATTCCGCTTTTCCCGCTGCACCACTAGCCGCTCACCATGTGCCGAGTTAATTCCTTCATTATTAGTTACTAAATTTATGGCTCTTTCTTCCTTGTGTGGCACTAAAACTGTTTCATCTCTGCCAACAATTGCTGCCACCGGACTCCCAGTCTCTCTTGTCGTGGCCACAATGGATGAACCTTTTGGGACTAACGTTTTTGTGCAATCTCGGGTATGGTGACCATAACAACCGCAACCTCCACAAATTATATGTAAGCCTTTATACTACACCTTGCACCAGTGGCCATTAACATCAACTTTCCCAACCACCGGCAAGGTGAGGTCAATCTCCACACAAGTTCGAGCAAACTGGCCTCTCTCAACCGTCAAGGTATTTGTATCCACCTTCAACAGTGTGCTCACAAGCCAGCCCCATGAGAACATTTTCATCATAATACAATAGCCTGAGCCCTGGAAAACGAATCCATACCAAGGTCTTCTCCACCTTCGCATGCAAGATAATGACCAAATAACATCCACACTCCATCCGACACAATCTTCTCCCTATCTGCAAGCAATTCACACTTGACCATATAGAAGCCATTATCAACATCCATAATTTCAAAACCGCCATTAACCCTCCACATCTTCGTCAGTTCATCCTTCATAAAATGATAGCCCACAATTTCCCAAGGAGTTTAACAACTAATGCTTCCTTCCAGGAATTACACAGATCTTGGAATAACATAAAGCTATGGATTTGATGTAATAAATAACATTTAATATGCTAAAAATTATAACAATTAGTAAAGACAATGGTGAAATTATGTTTGAAACATGTAAAATAGTAAAAAAAAAAGTTTATATTTAATATAAAAATTATATAAAAATATTAAAAAATCAGTCGGTGAACATATCATCCTAATACAAAAAAGTATAAAGATTTACCTATGCAGTTTGATTCGATATAATTTGGTTTTGAAACTTATCCAATAAAAGCACATCTAAGCTTATCCAATAAAATTCAGTTTTGTTTGTTTTTTGCATCAATTTTTTTGTCCTTGATGATGAAATTGGCAAGTGCACCAAATTGTACGCAAGTAAAAAGTAGTAAGTTATCGTCTCCACATGGATTGTTGTTCAACTTGGTTATTAGCAGAATTTATTAGAAATAAAAGAATTAAAGGTGATGAAGTGGTTTGCATGATTTTAATTGTTTTGCCCAATGCGAGATTAGGTTGTTGTGATTCAGAAGTATAACGGCGATTAGGAAATCCTTGCCCTTCCATCTTTATTAAATTTAACTCAGTTGATTATTAGATACGAACTGTCTTTGATTTACGAAGTAGAATATGACCCCGTGATATAGCAGTGAAATTTTTATTTTTAAATCGTCACAATTCAACCAGTTACAATTGCGGCATTCCCTTAAGATGAGTCAAAACCATAAATTTATGCTTAGATTTGATTAAAAGAATTTAATGTAGAAACTAATAAATTTACTACTGTCTGGTTCAGACGGAATTAGGGTTGTAAATCCAAATATCTCCATCTATAGATTTGATATAGAAATGGACATATACAAATTAAATTAGAAACTTAAATCATAAACTAAATAAAAAACTTTATTAATTGAATCCAATAAATAAGAAGAGGTTCATCGTGGAGCCCTAATCAAAGATATTTAACTGCACATGGCAACTAACATCATTACAAAACAATATAAAAGCATACCCTAGAGAGAACAAGAGGAGAATGAAAATCCTCTATCTTGTACCGCTAGCTTTATGAATGAATAAAAGAGTGTGCAAGGGTCTTTATTCATAGTGCATCATTGCTTAAGGTTTAAGAGAATAAAACAAAGCTTTTTCCATCGACCCAACTTGAAAAACAAGCAAGCAGCACTTTCTACCCATAGTGCATGTGCAGGGCGCATGTGATGAGGTGCAGGAGTGCATGAGGCAGTAGCCAAGGCTGCATCATGCGCATGGGCACATGAGTCAATAGCTCATGTGCGATTTTGGCAGTTTTCGTCCCTTTTTTGAGGGTTCTTTCCTCTTTAAATGCCTTGGAACTTGAAATGAATTTCCTTCAACTTGTATTGTCTTTAAAGACCTTCTAAGAACCACTGATCTTCAATCTTCATATCCTAGAACCTTCACGTGGTGTCTTGTTTTGCTGATTTACATGATTTCTCACTAAAAACACTACAACAAATTAGTGAATTTTCCTACCAAATTTTCCTAGGAATTCCTAGGAAAGCAAGTTGTTTACCGACGAAAAATTTCGTCGGAAAGCAACTTCAGTACAAAATGGGTCCCTTTTGCACAGAAAAGCACACGTGACCATGTTTTATAGGGGGTGCTTTCCGACGAAAATAATTCCTAGGAAAGCAGGGCCCCACGCGCACTACAGCCAGCAAAACAGACTAACGTGGCATGGCTTTACTGGAGGATGCTTTCCGACAAAATACTTTCCTAGGAAAGCATGGGCCCCACGCGCACTACCAACCAGCAAACAGTGAAGCGTGGCAAGGCATTACTGGAGGATGCTTTCCGACGAGTCATTTCCTCGGTAAGCTATTGGCTGATGCTTAGCGACGAGCAATTTCCTCGGTAAGCATTATATATCCGTTGGAATTTGACCGTTTGTGACCGTTGCAATATTGTATCCGTTGCAATGTGTTATATATATATATATATATATATATAGAGGTTCTGGTCAGAGAGGTGCATTGCAGTTCACATCAAGTCGTGCCCAATTCATGTCGTAGACGCTTCTTCATTCGTGCGTGCAATGAAGTTCTTAATCTATTATCTCTCAATACATTTATTCTCCTAAAGTATTATCTTTATATTATATACTTATTTTCTTATATACTTTTTATCTCTCATATCTATACAACCATAAATCCAAATATCACATATTCTCTCCATTATAATTTGATTACAACTATTTTCCATCAGGTTTGTGTATATAATTAATTTTATAATGTTATTTTTTTATAATAATTTATTTCAATGTTATTACACTATTCTCCATTGATATGATTTTATTAATTATGTTGTATTATTTTAGTAGTTTCTTGCTTCGGATCATTAAAGGTTGGTATTGTTGCTGCAGCTGCTGCTTGTTTTTTTTCATCCACTTTGTTCATCGTCTAATTATTTGAGGTTGGTATATATCTTCTACTTATTTTAAATTGCTACATTAGTTGTTGTAATTAATTTTGTCGGTGGCGCGCGGAATTCTTATCCGCGCGTAACTTTTATTTGTGGCTCGTAATTTTTATATGCGCGTAATGTTAAATTCATACAAATTTTAGAAAATGTGACATAGATTAATTAGAAAATGTTATATATGTTAGTTGTAAAATATTATATAATTTTTATGCAATTCATTTGAGATTTTATTTAATAAATATGTTTTAGTTAATAAAAATGCAAGTAAAAAATGTGGTTAGTAAAAATGTTATTGTAGTTATTTTAAAAAAAGAGGGTTAAGTTAGTAAATAAATATGTATAAAAATTAGTTACTTAGTAAAACTAATTTATGTAATAAATTATATGTTTTAGTTAATAAAAATGCAAGTAAAAAATGTGGTTAATTAGTAAAAATGTTATTGTAGTTATTTTAAAAAAAGAGGGTTAAGTTAGTAAATAAATATGTATAAAAATTAGTTAATTAGTAAAACTAATTTATGTAATAAATTATATGTTTTAGTTAATAAAAATGCAAGTAAAAAATGTGGTTAATTAGTAAAAATGTTATTGTAGTTATTTTAAAAAAAGAGGGTTAAGTTAGTAAATAAATATGTATAAAAATTAGTTAATTAGTAAAACTAATTTATGTAATAAATTATATGTTTTAGTTAATAAAAATGAAAGTAAAAAATGTGGTTAATTAGTAAAAATGTTTGTTGTAGTTATTTTAAAAAAGAGGGTTAAGTTAGTAAAGAAATATGTTTAAAAATTTAGTTAATTAGTAAAACTAATTTATGTAATAAATTATATGTTTTAGTTAATAAAAATGCAAGTAAAAAATGTGGTTAATTAGTAAAAATGTTATTGTAGTTATTTGAAAAATAGAGGGTTAAGTTAGTAAATAAATATGTATAAAAATTAGTTAATTAGTAAAACTAATTTATGTAATAAATTATATGTTTTAGTTAATAAAAATGCAAGTAAAAAATGTGGTTAATTAGTAAAAATGTTGTTGTAGTTATTTTAAAAAAAGAGGGTTAAGTTAGTAAAGAAATATGTTTAAAAATTTAGTTAATTAGTAAAACTAATTTATGTAATAAATTATATGTTTTAGTTAATAAAAATGAAAGTAAAAAATGTGGTTAATTAGTAAAAATGTTGTTGTAGTTATTTTAAAAAAAGAGGGTTAAGTTAGTAAAGAAATATGTTTAAAAATTTAGTTAATTAGTAAAACTAATTTATGTAATAAATTATATGTTTTAGTTAATAAAAATGAAAGTAAAAAATGTGGTTAATTAGTAAAAATGTTATTGTACTTATTTTAAAAAAAGAGTGTTAAGTTAGTAAATAAATATGTATAAAAATTAGTTAATTAGTAAAACTAATTTATGTAATAAATTATATGTTTTAGTTAATAAAAATGCAAGTAAAAAATGTGGTTAATTAGTAAAAATGTTGTTGTAGTTATTTTAAAAAAAGAAGGTTAAGTTAGTAAAGAAATATGTTTAAAAATTTAGTTAATTAGTAAAACTAATTTATGTAATTAATGAATATGTTTTAATTAGTTAAGAAATATGTTTTAATATGTTTAAAAAGTTTGTTAGAAAAAGAAGATAATAAATTAGTAAAGAATTATGAAGTTTGTAACATCCCGCTTAGATGCAATTATAAATCGTGTTAGAAGTCATTAAGCAAGTATGGTAATTGGATAATTATAGGCAATGGCAAGTTGGTAATTAAGTTAAAAGGGGGGAATGTTTTAAAAGAAAGAAGTAGAAAGATTTTTTACCAATCTTCTACACTCTTCCTTTTCCTTCCCATTTTCAGCTCATCCTCTCTCCCTCTTTCCCAACCCACACGCCTCACTCCCTCTCCATGAACTCATCTTTTCCTCATCCAATTCTTGAGAGAAAACTTCACAAGCAAGTTTGATTATTGAACCTAGAACAAGAGCAAGAAACAAGGAGAAACAAGGAGATTCAAGAGGAAGTAGTAGAGTGAAGCCAAGGCTTTGAGAATCAGAGATAGCAAGCACCAATAGGAGGTTTAAGGTGAGCTCCACCGGGTTTTAGAACCCACTTGTGTAAGTTTGTGAGTATTTTACAATTTGAGCTAAGTTTAGAAATTTTACCTAAATCTCATATGCTTGCCAATTCCTTGATGATTCATGTTTAAAGCTATCATTTTGTATCAGAAATTCATTCCTTATATTGTTGGGATGCCTGGGTATGATTAGTTGTGTCAAAATGGTGGAAAAATCACATTTTTAACATGTTTTGAACTGTCAATTTCGCCCGGCGAACTCGGGGCGAGAAAACGGCGATTCCAGCATTTTTCCCTGCCTCATTTCGCCTCCACTTCGCCTCAGGGTCGCTCAGCGAAATCAGGCAGACAGCACAGGTCTGTTCTGGTTCGTTTTGGGTGCTGTAAACGCGTTCGGCGAGGCTTTTAATAACCGTTTTCAACGAGAACTTAAATTTCTAAGAAAAACACCATTCTTGACATATCCGGAAGGTGATTTCAACATTTAAGGAATGGATGAATTAAGGATTGGACAAAGCATTAGAGATGCGGAAATAGAAGTTATTCAAGCTATGGAACATTTCCGACAATTAAGTGATGGCTTATGATAACGATAAGCCTATGATCATAGATTCATATGATATGGATTGGGAGATTAGTTCCCTTATGAAACGTATTATGTATGCAAAAGCCTATAGCAAGTATTAGACGTACTCCCAAGTACGAAGGTTAAGAATTATAGAGAAATATAAGAGCTAGTTTTGGAATTATCCCTTACTAAGCAGTTTATCAAACACAGTTAAGTATAAGCAAGCTCAAGAATGATATAGACTTCAAGCTTAGAGCCTTATATAGGTTAAGAGTTCAAGAATTAGTAAGATTAAGCCGTGGCCTTCGATGTTCACGCCAGTGGGACACGAATGGTTCACGTAGAGTAAAGGCTAAGATTATTACCTTTAAGTCGTGACTTTCATCGTTCACGCCAGTGGGACATGAAAGGTTCATGCATAAGTGTACAGTATATTATTCGCGTCTTCCGTCGTTCACGCCAGTGGGACACAGGAGGTATACGCATCAGTTAAGACTAATGTTAAGCCGTGACTTTCGTTGTTCACGCCAGTGGGACACGAAAGGTTCATGTATAAGTTAAGACTAATAATGAAATATAATAATTCGTGTCTTCCGTCGTTCACGCCAGTGGGACACGAGGGGGTATACGCGTAAGTTAAGTCGTGTCTTCTGCTGTTCACGCCAGTGGGACACAGGAGGTTCACGCCAGTGGGACGTGTTATTCCGCAAGGATGACCGCACGACGACAAGAGGAGTCCGGTGTTAGCCTGATATGATAGGAATTTTCACCGGTTATCAGGGGAATGTGCTTCGGGGTTACTCCACCCGGGGGCATTCCGTAAAATGAACCCAGATAATATTGTTTGTTCAACGCTAACAGCTAACATAAGACATTTATCAGTTAATTATTTATTTATGTTATCAGACAGAGAATAATTATCAGACATGTATCAGATTCAGGTATCAGTTATCAGGCGGTGATCCTAGGTTTCCCCTCGATCACCCAGTTATCAGGATATAGTCTAGATCTCAGGACTATTCAGTATCAGACTCAGATAGTGATCCCAGGTTTCCCCTTGATCACTAGTTTAGCAGGATGTAGTCTAGTTTATGACTACACAGTTTAGCAGGATCAGTCAGATAGCCCACTATGGGTAAGGTTAAGACTTGGCGATCATAGGTATCCCCAAGATTGCCGAGGTAGGCACGGCGACCTTAGGTTCCCTGTGGTTGCCAACAGTAGGTAGGGTAGGAGCTCACTGAGACATTATGTCTCATCCCTATCCTTCTGGTGCAGGTTTTCAGGTAAGCTAGTGATGTTCATGAAGATTTTTCACCAGGAAGACGCTGGATGGAGTGCAGTTGCTCGTCGCGGAGAAGCTCAGAAGGTTATCAGGATATGTTTATGTATTTATAGATGATGCTTGGATAAATGTATTAACGAGACAACTTGTACTCATTCAGATGTATTTATTATTATTGTTGAAAATTTTAATGTACCCAGTATCAGATTAATACACATGCTAAATATTCTAGATAATTTAGTATGGGTGTTACAAAGTTAATTTATATGAAATATGTGTAATTTGTACGAATTTCTAAATATTTAGGTTTTTAGAAATAAAAAAAATTCTTATTTATATTTAGGTTGTACGTAGTCATTAACTTTTGTCGGCAACGCGAGAATTTATTAATTATTCGCGTATTATTGTAACGAATAAATACAAACTAATTGAGTTAATATTAGTGACGCGGAAGATGGATCAATATATTTTACATCGTAGTTGGATGTACGATAGAAAATATCCGGGGAAAAGAACACTTAAAGCGGCTTTTGTGGATGGAGTTCGTGAATTTGTTGCTTACGCCATGTCGCAACGTGCGTTTACATTGGAGGGAGGGATAAGATGTCCGTGTATTAAATGTACGTGTAGGCTGCTTCAGAGCCCAAAAGATGTTCTAAATCATTTAAAGGACCTTGGTTTTATGGAGAATTATTACGTGTGGAAATATCATGGTGAACAAGAGCCGACAAATGATGTTAATATGCGCGCTTCAAGCAGCGGGGCGCGTACGGAGAGTGAAAACTTTGGCATGATGGAAGATATGGTTGGTGATGCTCTTGGGGTGAACCTGTCTTACAACGAGGACGAGGGCGCTGATCATGAAGAGGAAAGAATTCCGAACGAGAAAGCGTTGAAGTTTTACAAAATGATGATGGAAGTAAACAAGTCATTGTTTGAAGGGTCGTCTGATTCTAAGTTATCCATGAGTGTGAGGCTTTTAGCTGCCAAGTCAGATTGGAGTGTGGCCGAAGAAGGCGCAGAATGTTATACAAAAATGATGAGGGACGCAACTCCTATAAAGGACAATTTGCCATTGAGTTTTTATGAGGCTAAGAAGTTGGTGTCGAAGTTGGGATTGCAAGTTAAAACTATTGATTGTTGCGTTAAAGGGTGCATGCTGTTTTACGACAACGAATTCGGTAAAAATGATGGGTCGTTGGTGGAGTGTAAATTTTGCAATGCACCGAGGTATCAAGTACGTGGTAATGCCAGTTCTCGGAAGCAGAAGCTAGTCTCAGTCAAGTCAATGTTTTATTTGCCAATAATACCAAGATTGCAGAGATTGTATGCATCAACTCACACAGCCGATAAAATGACGTGGCATTATTACAATAGAACAAATACAGGTGTGATGTGACATCCCTGTGACGGGGTGGCATGGAAGCACTTTGACGAAGTACATCCTGATTTTGCAGAAGATCCACGTAATGTGAGGCTTGGATTATGCTCTGATGGATTTGTCCCGTATATCCAAAAGTCGGCAACGCCTTATTCTTGTTGGCCAATTCTTCTTACCCCGTATAATCTTCCTCCTGACATGTGCATGTCAAAACCTTATTTGTTTTTGACTTGTGTTATACCAGGACCTAATAGCCCATTAGATGGTATAGATGTGTATTTACAACCCTTAATTGATGATTTGAAGAGATTGTGGATCGGGGAATCAACATATGATATTGCAAGGAAGGAGAATTTTAGGATGAGGGCAGCTTTGATGTGGACTATTAACGACTTTCCTGCATATGGAATGTTGTCTGGATGGTCGACTCATGGTAGATTGGCTTGTCCACATTGCATGGAAGAAACAAAGGCATTTAACTTGCATCACGGAAGAAAGAGTTCGTGGTTGGACTGCCACCGTAGGTTTTACCAGCAACACATGAATTTCGTAAGAAGAGGAATTTGTTTCGTAAAGGACAAACAGAAAAAGATGGCCCGCCTCCTAGGACAACATCAGAGGAAGTATTCCGTAGAGTCAGTGCATTAGGACTTTTGAAATTCCCAGATGTTGGCAAAAGAGTCAGACACCCGCAATACGGTGACACCCACCATTGGACGAAAAAAAGTATCTTCTGGGACCTCCCTTACTGGAAAGACAATTTACTTAGACATAATCTGGATGTTATGCACATTGAGAAGAATTTTTGTGACAATATAATTCACACGGTGATGAATGTCTCTGGTAAAACAAAAGATAATGAGAAGGCTAGAAAGGATTTGCCATTGATTTGTAAGAGACCAGATATGGAGCTACAACTTGTTCCAAATGGAAAATATCTAAAACCTAAGGCTATTTATAGTCTAACTGCTGATGAAGCAAAATATGTTTGTCAATGGTTGAAAGAATTGAGGATGCCAGACGGATATTGTTCTAACTTGTCAAGGTGTGCCGACGTCAACTCCGGAAAACCCGTTGACTGAAATTAGCCAATTTTTTAAAGACTTATGTGCTTCAACCTTGAGGATGAATGAACTTGTTAAAATGGATCAGAATATTCCAATCACTCTTTGTAAGTTGGAGCAAGTTTTTCCCCCGGGTTTCTTAGATTCTATGGAACATCTTCCGGTGCATCTCGCATATGAAGCTTGGCTTGGTGGACCTGTTCATTATCGGTGGATGTATCCTTTTGAAAGGTTCATGGGTTATGCAAAGCGAATGGTTAGAAATAAAGCAAGGGTTGAGGGATCAATAGTTGCAGCTTACGTGGTTCGGGAAACAAACTATTTTATCTCTCACTACTTCGACAACTTGATGTTGATCCCAAGAAATACACGAAATGAAGTTATTGTTGAAAGTGAAGAGTGTCTGTAACACCCATACTAACTTTAACTAGTATATTAGCATGTGCGTTAAACTGATACTGGATACATTTAAAAATTTCAATAATAAAAATACATCATAAATGAATGAATACAGGTTTACTCGTTTGTACAAATAAACCAATACTATTACAATGCTTAAACAAATATCCAATAAGCTCCTGAGCTGGTACACAACGAGCAACTGTACTCCATCCAGTATCCCTCTGAATATCTCCATCACGAACCTCTGACTTACCTGTAAACCTGCACCAGAAGGAATGGGATGAGACATAATGTCTCAGTGAGCTCCAGCCCAACCAACTGTTGGCAACCACAGGGAACCTAGGGTCTCCATGCCTACCTTGGCAATCTTGGGGATTTCCTATGATCGCCAAGTCTTTTATCTGCCTATGACTATAAGTCTTCCTGTAACTATAACTTTAAACAGCCTGTAACCATTGTTGTAAACTGTCTATAACTATAACTATAACTATAACTACCTATAACCATAACTGTGATCTGTCTATAACTATGACTGTAATCCGCTTGTATCTTATGACTTAGTGATCGAGGGGAAACCTAGGACCACTTTCTGATAACTGTCTATATCTATAACTTTGAATTTCCTGTGACTATAACTGTAACTATAACTTTGACTATAACTGTAACTGTAACTTTGACTATAACTGTAAAACATAATACATATATAGATGTTTTATGTTAGCTGTTAGCGTTGAACAAACATTATTATCTGAGTTCATTTTACGGAGTGCGGCCCGGGTGGAGTAACCCCGAGGTACATCTCCCTATAAACCGGTGAAATTCCTATCATATCAGGCTAACACCGGACTCCCTATAAAACGTGTGGACAACCCTCTCGGAGAAGTCCCATCCGGCGAATCCCGGAGTCTGCTGAACACGCCCTGTAACTATAACTGTAAAACGTGCAAGCACGCCATAATCTTTGATCTTTAATTCTTTAACTTTAACATACAAATATACATATCTGTAACTGTAATCATATAACAATCCTGTAACTCCTAACCTATATCACAAGGTTCTTGGCTTATCGTTCTCATAAGCCACCTATAATTGTTGGAGAACCAACACTATAATCTTATCTGTAACTTCAAATGCCGAAGCATTCCTATTACTCTTGTATCCTAAACTGAATACGTATATAATCTTATTCACCTAAAATAGGTTCTTGACTATCAAGGTCGTATGCTTTTCCTTAAGAGTTAACAACTCACAAGTAATGGAATCAATCCATTAAATCCTTACACTCATACTATAATTCTTGTTTTCTATCAAAGGATTCGACATATCGTTATCATATGCCGTTCTTAAAGCTTTCCTATTCATATAACCATTGTTCTCGTATTTCCCATGCCTTGCGTATTCCTTGCTCCTATAATCTTTCAACCATTGGAAGCCTTTTTGGATGGGTTAAAATGGTGGATAATGTTTCTAAAATGTTTCAGGAGAAAACGGGAGTGAAAAACCATGCCTACGCGCACCAGAATGCCCAAAACAGCAAAGCTGTCAAGTGCTGTCCTGTTGCTGTCACTATAGCCACGGCCTGTCGCTACAGCGACTGTAGGTAAAAGTCTGAAAAATGTGCTGCTCGCTTGTAGCGACGGCTGGTCGCTTGAAGCGACTGTAGGCAGAAATCAAAGCTGTCTGGTCGCTGTAGCGACGGCTGGTCGCTGTAGCGACGGCTGGTCGCTGTAGCGACCATGACAGTTCAAAACTTGTTAAAAATCATGTTTTTCCACCATTTTTGCTCAATCCAAGTTACCCAAGCATCCCAAACATGCTAGGAATGATTTTCTATTACAAATTGGTAGTTTAAAACATATATGAGCAAGGAATTAGCAAGTATAGAGAATTAGGGTAAAAACTATAAAACTTGACATATGAAGAAATTCACTATAAATCTCTCAAAGGGAGTTCTAAAAACCCCTAGGGAGCTCACCTCAAACTGATTTGGTGCTGGTTATGCTCAAGCTTCAAAACCCTAGCTTGATCTCTTGCTCTTTTCTTGCTTTTCTTTAACTTCTTCTTGTTCCAACTCCTTAAACCAAGCTTTCTAGCCATTAATCCACAAGATTGGATGATAATTAGGAGGTTGGTAGTGATGATGATGATGATGCACGAAAATTAGAGAGAGAGGGAGGAAGAAACTCATATTTTAGAGAGAGAGAGAGAGAGAGAGAGAGAGAGAGAGAGGATGAGGATAAATGAGAAATATCTCATATCCCACTTATTTAAATCCTCCTCTTCCATAATTACAATTCTGCCATTCCATTCGTTTAATTCCTGTGATACTGTTAAAAGTCACGCTTAAGCGGGATATTACACTCTACCCCCTTAAAAGAAATTTCGTCCTCGAAATTTAGATAATCCTTCTGAGATCCTGAAAAGATAATTCCTTTCTACCTCTTTCTCTACTATGATAATTTCCAATTCTTTTTGCTTATTGGAATTCCGTGGCAACTCTAGTGTCTGACATGTAGATTAGTCACACACCTCAATTAAACCATACTGGTTAAAACTTGTTCCATAGCCATGATTTCCATCTCTGTAAATCAAAACATATGACAATCTCTTCCCTGACGAAAGATCTGATGCATGTTACATAACTATCACTTGTTAAGACGTATGGTTATTTGAACCAACATATCCATATTATCTGTCTATGAACTCTGTTCGACATATTTCTTACAAATCCAATTTAAAATTATTAAGTCTTGGATTTCCCTTACTGAATTCTATCAGTCCTTCTTTAATTGACCATTCAATCCTACCCTGAAAACGTCGGATCGATCTGATTTCCTCCATTATTCCAACTTTCCGAGGAATCTATTACGTTACTTTTAATTCGAAAGAATTCTTGTCTTTGACTTTCGTCTCGGAAGGCGACCTTTTACCGTTACATTCGTAACATCCTTTATATAGATTAGTCTTGCACTGCAAAGCATTTGATATAGAGTATTCTCAAATGGAAGTGAAGTCTATTACAACTACCTTCACAATTTAAAATACGAGGAGGTGGCTGAACTTATGGTACAAGTTCCTTTCTTTCTGACATCCTGGTGTAACTATTATCACAATCATGAGCATTGCTCTCATTCCCACTGCGGGAATCCTTAAGGCTCGAGAAATCATATGAGCCACTCGTGCTCCGATTTAATTAATCAACGATAACGCGTAGCTAAAGGTCTTAAGAGCCTTATTCCTTCTAGGACTCTGACAATCTTGCATCACCAAGACATTTCTTACTCATGGGATTAATACTTTCTTTACCAATAATTTCAAACTTATGAAAGTCTAGTATAAGTGACGTGTGGCATAAGCCGTCTCACATATCATCATATAGTACAGTCCATAGCACATAGCTCCCATACATGATCGAGTACGTGTACACTACTATCGGGTACACAGTACACCGCATCATCATTGTCCAACTAATGGGACATCATACTTAGTCAAAATATACTCGAGACAATGCCTCGCCAATCAAGGTCACTGTTCTTGCTCTTAACTCATGCTTGTACTCTTTGAGTATCTACAATCCCATACGTAACTATGATTACGTCCCAATGACGTTATAACTTATTTTGTCATAAGACGTTCTCTGCTTTCGAAAAGAAGACTCTATTTTGATCGCTATCAAATAGCACTCTTAACTCTTAATCCTTTAATTCATAATTGAATTCACGTAGCCCTTTACTGTAAACTATGAGTAATCCTCTGATCTGTGTAAAACATTTCCTTCCTTTAACTGTTAACTTCAAGTTCAAGAACTTCTGAACTCCTCAACTGAGATTTGTTCGGTAACAACAAACCTGTTCTGCTTAAGACTTTCCTGTTAAAACATTACCGACTGCGTACCACGATTACTAATACATGTCTCATGACTGTAAAAAAATATGTTACACTACTATCTAAGTAGCATAAACTCTGCCTGATCAGTATACATAATACTAATCATAACTTGTTACATGCCTGTTACATGCGACATGCTAGCATAACGTGGGTACGATGTGGAATAACCTCATAACCAATTCTCTTTGGTTAAACTTACTATTCAAGTCAACTTGAAGTTACCGAGCTAGAATAGTTGGATTGCCGTATTAGATGTGGCTTTCTTCGCTACGTACTTATTGTGCTAGAAACACATCCTTTGAAATTTTTTAAACTGCTTCGATTCTCTTTTCTCATGAGTTTCGAGGTCTGAAACATTCCTCGACTTATCTCTTAAAATTTTCCTGTTAGCACTGATGATAAGTTCAAGTCATCACTACTTACAATTATTCTGTAACTTGAGAATTAATCTTTGAATATCTTTCCTGTAATTCATCCGGCAAGGATTTCGCAACATCCCTTTTTCTCTAACTTCAACTTTGAATTGTTTGTTAACTCATTCTTGGATTACTTCTCCGCTGCGCAACTCTGATTTAAACAAGTTACCTTGGGATAGAAGTAATACACCACTATTACCATACATGACCATCTTACATTATAATTTCTCTTGTGGTTTAATCCACCTGTTTAACTTACTGATTGATCATCACCTGACTTTGTGTTTCCTTTCGGACTTAAACAATATCCTTACTTTTACGAAAAATACGCCGAAACCTGTAAACAGTCTTTAGCAATAATTACGAGCCCAACAATGCTCCTACCAAAACAAATCATACACTAGTTCTAGATTTACTCTTCATATTATGAATCGAGTTCCGTCCTATAATTATCCGCAAGGATTTCACATTCACGGCCCTTTTCCAATATAACTTAGATCTACATAACTCTATCATATCTCTTGGTTACTCCTCGGGTTTCTCTGGAAATAATCCGTCTCGGTAAGACTCATCTTTTACCGGCTCTCCTGTAAGCCCAAACACATGTTACGCCACTTCGAATACCCGATTAATCGATCTTAAACTTTTGCACTTATCACTTCCCATGGGGTCCTTCCGGTAACTTGTTACTGTATTCACAATTCCAATCTAATCTTGCTATCTGAATAATATCCCATATGTCTTCTCGACTGTTGCCCTCTTCATGGTTTCGAACAACCCAAGGTATGTATTTTCTACCATCGTTAACACATACCACCAAGGTGATCTTTGTCGGCTTACCCGAATACTTGTATAAGGAGCCCATCAAAAGAAAACGTAGAACTCCTTAACCTCAACCATAACTTTAACTATAACTTGTACGTTAGTGACAATCTTCCTGCTGCTAGAGCCTCACAATAGTCCTTGGCTAATTCCTGCTTAATCCTCGAAACCGGCCTACTATAATCTGACAACGTACGATTCAATCTTTACTTCATACCCTTACCAGGGGTTTTCCTTTACTTATCGCTAAGCTCGCGTTCCTCATACCAAGTATCTTGATGACCCACAATAAAGGAAGGTAATCTGTTTCATCTGTCCAATATTTCGCTTAATCCATAAATAAATCTCTTACCTGTCGGATATTAAAATCTCATTCGATCCCAGTGTGCAAGTCCTTCCATCCTTACACACTATGTCCTTACTGGAATTCCAGAGCTTCCGATAATTAATTGATCATTCCTTATTCCAAGTCGCTGGGTTTGGTACCGTAATTCTTTACCTCTGTACCCGGAATAAAACTCTATTACACTTTAACTTTTCAAATTGCGGTTCCCGTTGAGATTCCAAAACATTCCTTAGAGTATTTCCATAGTTCTTTACTGTTCACGTCTCCTCGGAGAAGGCATCGTTCAATGATGCGTCCAACTAGTTAAGGTACCTGACCTTACTCTTTAATACCTCTTATATTCCTGAAACTTTGCCAAATTCGTCTTAGAATCTGACGTCTTAACTGTCGCGGTGATTTTTGGATATCAAGCTATTAGTTAGCGTTGACTCGCAATTTTAAGGTTCACCACCGATCTTTTATTTTTCCGAGGAAAAGGGAGAAAGTTCGAAAAACCCTATTTTTTAGAGAGATCAAGGTCCGGGGGTTGGTTACGCAAAGGGAAGGTATTAGCACCCTAAACGTCTATAGTACTCTATAGGAACCTCTTGTTTTTAATTATCTTTATGCTAAATTAAATATTTGTTTGTAAATAAGGCTTAAGTGTAAAAAGATTAAAGAGATGAAGTTAAAAAAGAAAGAAAATGTTTTTGTTATTTTGTTGATTTGGAAAGACAAAGTCTTTTGCCTACATACCCGAATGGGATCAAAATCATGTAGTTCGGGGTAAAAAGCCGAGTGATTGGTTTTGATTGATTTTAAAGTTTTGAAAAAAAGTTTTGAGAAAGGTAAGAGGCCGTAAAGGCATAGAAGGATAAAAAAAGAAGTGAGTTTGATTGATTTTAAATTGAAAAAAAATTTGATTAATTAAAGATTGATTAAAATTTGATTAAGAAAGAAAGGATAAAGTTTGACTTTTTGTTGAAATTTTGGTTATAAAATGTTTTTGGATTTTGACTTTTTGACTTTTTTATGAAAATTTTAATTGAGTCCTAAGGTCCAGAGATTAAATTATGCTGAGAAAGTCTAAACGCGTCGGATCCCTCAAAATGACGTTGGATCAAGTGAGGGTCATTTTCCTCGGATACGGTCATTATCGTCCTCGACATAAAGCATAAAAAATAAATGTGAGTGTCGGTGCAGATTCTCATTTATATTTTTATACATTGGACCTAGATACATTCTAATGGCAATAAAATAAATGACAAAAATAATAAAATAAAATTGCAATTGCAATAAAGTAAATATGCTAAAAAGAAATAAAAAATAAAGAATGCATGAAATGCAAAACAATAAATAAATATGGTGCATAAAATAAATAAAGAAAATAAAATGCAAGACATAAAATAAATATGATGCTGAAAATAAAAAGAAGAAAATAAAAATGCAAGACATAAAATAAATATGATGCATAAAAGAAAATAAAAATGCAAGACATAAGAATAAATATGGTACATAAAATAAAAAGAAAATAAAAATGCAAGACAAAAATAAATATGGAGCTGGAAAATAAAATGCAAGACAGAAAATTAAATATGGTGCTGGAAAATAAATAAAGAAAATAAAAAATGCAAGACATAAAATTAAATATGATGCATAAAATAAAAGAAAATAAAAATGCAAGACAATAAATAAATATGATGCAATAAAATAAAAAAAAATAAAAAAATGCATGGGGTACTGGAAATTAAAGACAGTAAATAAAATGCATGCAAAATAAAAAAAAATGCAAGAAAATGAAATAAAAATAAAAAGAATAGAGAAGAAGAAGAGGGGGTGCAGAAGTGAAAACAGGGGGTGCAGGAAGTAATTGAGTAGAGAATAAGGAAAGAGAAGGCAGAAAGGTGAGTGGCCCGTGTGAACAGTGACGGGCCTAAGGAGGCTTTAAAAGTTTTTTTTTCTTCAGCAGATTTCATTTCTTCCTCACCACTCTCTCTCTACTTCACCTTCTCCACAAAGTGCTCTGTTATCTCTCTAAATCAAATCCGGCCAGCACACTTCTCCGGCGCGGCGGCCGCCGGCGGCGCCACCGCGCCGGAGTTGAAAAACTCTTTTTTTTAAAAAAAAAAAATTACATCTCTAGAAATCCTTTTACTCCCTCTTTACGGATTCGGACCTAGATTTTTTAAAATCCTTTCGAAACGGAGTAGATCTAAGTTTGAAAAAGTTTTGGATAACTACCTCTTTTCTCTTGTGTTCGGTTCAGATTCTGTTTTGGTAGCTCGTTTATGATTCAGTTTTGGTAGTGGATTCGGTTTTGTGGTTTTTGTGAGGGATGGTGATGAACTCAGTTTATGATTTGTGCTTGTGGCTTTGGATCGGTTGCGATTTATGATTGTGGTTGTTTGTGAGGCCTGGCCGAGTTTGCTTGTTGGGTTTCTGTTACTGGGATGCAAAGAAAAAAATGAAAGAGAGATGGATTTGGGTTTCTGGAAAATGAAAATGGAGAGGAGAAGGAGAAAAAAAAAATTATTTTTGTGTTGGTGGTTTGTGGTGGTTGAGATGGTGGTTGAGGTGGTGGTTGGTGGCCGGATTCTGACTTAGTACTGTGTACTGACTCTGACACGCACAGTAATTAATGTTGTATTTAAAGGACAGGATTAGGGTAAAAAAGGACAAAAACGCCCCTCTGGGCCTGGACCAAAAAAGACTGAAAAAATGACAAAGTAAAAACAGTAAAACAAAATAAAAAAAAATAAAAAAATAATGATACTAATAAAAAAACGAAAATAATAAAAACACTTAATAAAAAGAAAAAAAAAGAAATGGAGAAAATAATAAATAAGAATAATAATAATAATAAAATAAAAAAAATAAAAAATAAAACGGTCACCTTCGGAACAAAAATGAGGTATTTTAAAATACCTCTCTGCCGAAATTTCGTCTGAAACGACGAAGTTTTCCGGTTTAAAAAGACGAGAAAAACGAATTGAAAGTGGGTCAAAAATGGGGTATGACAGATGCCCCTATTTAAGTTTCTTCGTTACGGAGATTTAAAAGTGAAATTTTTTTAAATCGACGGGTCGAAGAGACTTAAATACAGAGTACACCGTTTTTGACCAATTTCAAGTGCAAAATGCTATGAATGCAATGTTATGCATGTGATGTTATGCATGTAATGTTGCGAATGCTCGCGATCCAAGTATGAATGCAAGACGGCGAAGATGGCTCAACTGGGGATAACAAAATAAAAGGATACCCGAGTCTGTTAAAAGAAACGGGGTCCGACTCCACTGGGGATAACATGGTTTCACTGGGGATAAATGTAAGTTGTCTACTATCGCACTAATTCAGAACGATAGCCTAACAAAGACAAAGACCGATGTTACCTACTATCGTGTAAATGATAGCTTAAAAAAGGTAAAAGAAGGAGACACTGTCTACTATCGACAAAGATGATAGCTTAAAGAAGATAGATGACATGTATTACCTACTATCGTGTATTGATAGCTTAAAAAAGGTAATAGAAGGAGACATTGTCTACTATCAACAAAGATGATAGCTTAAAGAAGACAGATGACATATATTACCTACTATCGTGTATTGATAGCTTAAAAAAAGGTAATAGAAGGAGACATTGTCTACTATCAACAAAGATGATAGCTTAAAGAAGACAGATGACGTGTATTACCTACTATCGTGTAATGATAGCTTAAAAAAGGTAATAGAAGGAGACATTGTCTACTATCAACAAAGATGATAGCTTAAAAAAGACAGATGACATGTATTACCTACTATCGTGTATTGATAGCTTAAAAAAGGTAATAGAAGGAGACATTGTCTACTATCAACAAAGATGATAGCTTAAAAAAGACAGATGACATATATTACCTACTATCGTGTATTGATAGCTTAAAAAAAGGTAATATAAAGAGAAAAGACCTTGCCTACTATCGGTGTGCGGATAGCTTAAAAAAAGGCAGACAAAATATTTTACCTACTACCATTGTGAGGGTAGCTTAAAGAAGGTAAAATGTAAATGTCAGCTGTTCGGGATGTTGCCGAACTGCCACTGACGACAAGAAATAAAGGTAAATGTCAACTGTCTGGGTTATTGCCGAACTGCCATTGACGACAAGAAATAAAGGTAAATGTCAACTGTCCGGGTTATTGCCGAACTGCCATTGACGACAAGAAATAAAGGTAAATGTCAACTGTCCGGGTTATTGCCGAACTGCCATTGACGACAAGAAATAAAGGTAAATGTCAACTGTTCGGGTTGTTGCCGAACTGCCATTGACGACAAAAGACTGGATAAAAAAATGCACAAGCTTTTCGTTAAAGAACTGCTACTTGGCGAAAAGAGGGTGACATCTTAGGACCAGACACACTGGGGACGACACTTTGGGAAAGAGAGGGTTACAAATTATTCATGATTAATTGATACGAAAAGATAGTTGAAGCGAGACTCATGGTGGTTAATGCAACCATGT
Source organism: Medicago ruthenica (assembly GCA_018208015.1). Classification (NCBI taxonomy): domain Eukaryota; kingdom Viridiplantae; phylum Streptophyta; class Magnoliopsida; order Fabales; family Fabaceae; genus Medicago; species Medicago ruthenica. Next base: position 18,308 of record WNNG01000057.1, on the reverse strand, counting down.
ATGAATGATATTGTCTTTATTGTATATGCATGAATGTGTATATGCATGAATGTGTATATGCATGAATGATGACATGACTTGCATGACTCGTATGGCTGATTAGCTTGTATGATTGTATGAGGGATTGACTTGTATGATTGTATGAGGGATTGACTTGCATGATTGTATGAAGGATAAACTAGTATGATTGTATGAAGGATTGACTGGTATGATTGTATGAAGGATTGACTTGATGAGACAAAATTGGACGGATAAGATGGAAAGTGACCCGACGTCGCATCACAAACACTTGGTAATCTTCAATGGGGATGATGCCACTGGGGACATATCAAAACAAAGACGGAGTAAAGCCCGGCATGTGCAACAACTGATGGGGAGTAACCACTTCCTGGGGAGAGTGCTAATCCGAAAATCATGATAGAAGAACTGGTGCTTCTGTGGTCATGCTTATTTTTTGCTTTTGTTTTTTTTTGTTTTTCTTCTTTTTTTTTTTGAGTCCCTAATTTTTGCCTGGACCGCCTTTTCAGGTTTTCGATCCACCGGGAATATATTCTTTTTGTATGCCCCTAATTTTTGCCTGGACCGCCCTTTCGGGTTTTCGATCCACCGGGACGCTCATTTTTGCCTAAGCCGCCCTTTCGGGTTTTCGACTTACCGAGCTCTTTTCTTTTCTTTTTTACTTTTTTTTATATATATTTCCCTTTTTTTTTTAAAAGCAATTGACCAAGTTCAGCGTGCAGAGTTTATCCGTTCTCAGGATAGCTGTTGACGCACCCTTCACTTATTCACGAGTTCAAAGAAAATGTGTTTGTTGTTTGTGCTTTTCAAAGAGACATTTAAAAAATGTTTTGTTTCAAATACTACCATCAAAATATAAGAAGTTTTTATAAACTGAATAAATGGGAATTCCAAATGAAAGGCAATAGGCTCAAATTTATTTAAAAGAGTGGTGACCCGCCAATGGCATGGCTCCACGGATCTTACAAAGTTTGGAAAATGATAAATATAAGGGGAAGGTACATTGAACACAGTAACCGATGTTCCCCCTGACAACTTTGAATTCCACTGTTTGGATGCTTCAGATCCAGAGTCTCTTTGACATTCAATTGTGCCCCAAGTGACTAGAGATCAGACCAATGCAGTTACTTTGTCTTTTGATCCTTAACTTTTGCATAGATCGCCCTTTCGGGTTTTCGACCTATCAGGATGATTATTTTCTGTTTTATGTCTCTAATTTTTGCCTGGACCGCCCTTTCGGGTTTTCGATCCACCGAGACGCTCCTTTTTGCCTAAGCCGCCCTTTCGGGTTTTCGACTTACCGAGCTGTTCTTTTATTTTTTAGACAAAGTATTTCTTGACTGCATCCGCATTCACAGGACGGGGAAGCTCGTCACCATCCATAGTTGTAAGAGTCAAAGCGCCACTGAAGAAAGCTCTCTTGACGACATATGGGCCTTCGTAATTAGGCGTCCACTTGCCCCTGGAATCAGGTGGAAAGGATAGGATCTTCTCGAGTACGAGGTCTCCTTTTTGAAACACACGGGGACGAACCTTCTTGTCAAGGCTTGCTTCATCCTCTTTTGATATAACTGTTCATGGCACAAGGCCTTCATGCGTTTCTTTTGTTTTGACATCATTCATCCTCTGATAACTTGGCTTCCATTAAGATTTTCATACTGTATACCAAGGAAGGGGATTGCCCCTGTTGAGGTACGTACCGAAGTGCGATATCCATGTAAAGCATACAGTAGCATCTCATGCATGTCCTTGTAGGTGGTTACCATCTTCTGCACTATCTTTTTGATGTATTTTTTCGCTTTGTTTTTTTGCTTTTGATTTTGATTTTTTTTTTGCTTTTGTTACTTTTTTGTTTGATTTTTTTTTTTTGCTTTTGATTTTTTTGCTCTTGCTATTATTTTTTGCTTTTTTTTTTTGCAGCTTCGATGGCACCATTCATCTGGGATTCGATCAGGAATACTGTAGTGCCTAAGTTAATCACTTCCTGTGCTTCTTCATGAGACTGAATGATGTTCTTTTCATATTCTAGTAACAGAGAGATCGTTTCGAGAATCCCTTCATCCTCCTTCTCTTCAGCTTCGTAAACAGAGAATTCAAAGTCGGGAGAGAGCATAGGGTTACAGTGTTCAACGGGTTTATTGGTGTTTAGACTTTTATATGATAGATGATTGATTTGAGAAAATGAGTTGATATAGACATCTAAAAATGATTAAAAAGAAAACAAATAAAAGAAAGATAATTAACTTTTTGGTTTTTTGTGTTACCATTTTCCAGAAAAAGCTAAGAAATAACAAAAACATAGTCATGAACAAAACGACTTCTTATTTGATGATGGGAATGCATGAAACGAAAAGCCCTAAAAGTTCACTTTCGTCTCGGGCGGAACGAAAGGTTTTTTTTGAAAAAGACAAGACAACAAAACACATTACTTCGACCTATGTATAACCGAGGGAATGTCGACAGCGACCTAATTGCGGTAAACTATGCCATGTGTTACAAAATTAACTGCCACCTTCTTCAACAGGGTGAGCTTCTGAACAATCTTGCACCAAATTAACAGGTGGAGTCCCATGGCCAGGTAGTAGATTAGCTTGCACACTGGAGTTCGACTCTTTGAAGGACAAGATGTTAGCCTGGATCAACTTCTGGACTTCAGCTTTCAAGGCATAACAATGCTCAACGTCGTGACCGGGTGCCCCTTGATGGAAAGCACAAGAAAGATGAGGTTTATACCCCCTTGGCAATCTTTCAGGTACCTTAGGAGGTGCCTTAGTTTGAACGAGATTTTTATCAAGCAAAGCGGGGAGCAACTCTGCATATGCCATGGGGATTGTATCAAAATGCGATATCCGCTGAACCCGATTCTGTTGTCGAGGCTGTTGTTGATGCTGTTGCTGAGGCTGCTTATGGGCCACCATACTTACCTTTTGCTCTTTCTTTTCTGAAAAGCCATTCCCAAGCCCCTTTGTACTGCTGGCAGCAAAAGCACTTTCCATGACTAAACGTCCTTCTCGGACTCCTTCTTCCAGACGCATTCCCATATTTACCATCTCGGTGAAATCTGTTGGCGCACTGGAAACCATCTTCTCATAATAGAATTGACCAAGGGTCTTCAAGAAGATTTTGGTCATCTCTTTTTCTTCTAAAGGCGGGACAACCTGAGCTGCCACTTCCCTCCAGCGTTGGGCATACTCCTTGAATGTTTCTTTATCTTTCTGTGTCATTGCACGGAGCTGATCACGATCTGGGGCCATATCCAAGTTATACTTATATTGGCGAATGAAAGCCTCACCAAGATCATTGAAAGTGCGGATGCTGGCACTGTCCAGGTTCATATACCATTTCAAAGCAGCACCAGTCAGACTGTCCTGAAAGAAGTGGATAAGAAGCTTGTGATTATCAGTGTGCATAGACATCTTCCTCACGTACATCACCAGATGGCTACGTGGACACGAATTCCCCTTGTATTTTTCAAAGTCAGGGACCTTGAACTTAGGCGGTATTACAACGTTAGGAACCAAACAGAGTTCTCGAGCATCTTTACCAAACAAGTCTTTTCCCCGGAGAGCTTCAACTTCCCGTTGCATTCCGTCAAATTTCTCCTGAAGTTCAACCATCCTGTCAAAATTTCCATCACTTTCAGCACGAAAGATAGGCACGGCCTCTTGTTGGATGGAGTGGATAAGAGGTGTTGAATTTGTTGCAGCCACTTGAGTGAATGACAGACCGGGTGGAGGAGTAAGCACGGTAGAGGTTGGCAAAGCAATCGAGATTGGTTGCTCAAGAGCAGTGACAACAGGCTGAGGAACTGACGTTTGGGCTTGGGAAGCTAACAAAGCATTCATCATGGAGGTCAACTTCTCCATCCCCTCCCTGAGACTAGCTACCTCTTCCCGGAGGTTCTGGTTTTCTTGCTCTAACAGATCCATTCTTTTTCTCTGATGTGCTCGTGTGTTGTAAATGCGAGTTGGTTTGCGGAGAATTCGTCGGGCCACTTTCTTTGGACGGCGGCTGATTAACCTTTGTAGTAGTGAACACAGTGTGAGACTCGATTTGGAAACTATGAATGCAGTATGATGCATGATTATGCTTATGCAAAAAAAAAAGAGTTTTGTTATTGAAGGACTTGTCGAAGTGATTGTAAACATCATAGTTTGAACGTCTCATTTAAAATATTACAAACAATCCCTTTTTTAGGAACAAAACCAAGGGATATGCTCAGAAGTTCATCAGTAGAAATCTTGAAAAAGTCCCGATATTTCAAACTTGAGGATGCCGAATGATCTCTCATAACGAGCTCGAGAAAATCCTCTGGACTAGTCACTAAAGATCCTAGCTTCCTTAAGCTTGTCAAATCTGGGCTTTTGAAATTGCATTTCTGAGTGTTTCTCCTTGTGAAGTTCATTCATACGATGTTTACAACAAAACTTGTCTAAGTCCTTTGATACTTGATGAAAAAAATGTTTATGAATGAATGCATGTATGCATGATAATGCTAAAGAGCGGAGAAAACATGGTGAGGTTAAGTCCGTATTGTTGGAGCTGAGGGTAAACACGCCATTTGGTAAGAACTATGGTTTCACATGTACCTGTATCACGGGTTCTACCAAGTTCCCAAAGTCATTGACCACTTCCGAATATTGTCGGATTACGGGACTGACTCCCGGTCCAACAACGCTCGTAGGAAAGTCTCGTTTGAGTGTAGTATCGCGTATCAACCAATTCAAGACTACTCTTGATTAGCCACCGCACTACGTCCTAAAAGGCCAAGATGGGTTAAAGGTAACTAAAGGTCCTCAACTTCATAGGTCACTTGAAAATAACGATGCCGAACACGACTACTCATGCCAACATAGTAATACTTCCAAGATTCCTCCATTGAGCGGGGTTATCACATGTGCCACATCCGAAACTCACTCTCGGAAAGACACTATGATTATACCACCATCCTATCTTATGTTTCCCTCAAGTCCGGGTGTAGGACTTATCTCACCACTCACGTAAAAAGATAAACACTTAAGCATGTATTCACAATTACAAATAATAATAAAGCATAAAGATAAAGAAAAGCAAGATAGGTTTAACCCATTTAGGAGTGTCATCCCCAGTGAAGTCGCCATTTTTCTGTCGCGGTGATTTTTGGATATCAAGCTATTAGTTAGCGTTGACTCGCAATTTTAAGGTTCACCACCGATCTTTTATTTTTCCGAGGAAAAGGGAGAAAGTTCGAAAAACCCTATTTTTAAGAGAGATCAAGGTCCGGGGGTTGGTTACGCAAAGGGAAGGTATTAGCACCCTAAACGTCTATAGTACTCTATAGGAACCTCTTGTTTTTAATTATCTTTATGCTAAATTAAATATTTGTTTGTAAATAAGGCTTAAGTGTAAAAAGATTAAAGAGATGAAGTTAAAAAAGAAAGAAAATGTTTTTGTTATTTTGTTGATTTGGAAAGACAAAGTCTTTTGCCTACATACCCGAATGGGATCAAAATCATGTAGTTCGGGGTAAAAAGCCGAGTGATTGGTTTTGATTGATTTTAAAGTTTTGAAAAAAAGTTTTGAGAAAGGTAAGAGGCCGTAAAGGCATAGAAGGATAAAAAAAAAGTGAGTTTGATTGATTTTAAATTGAAAAAAAAATTGATTAATTAAAGATTGATTAAAATTTGATTAAGAAAGAAAGGATAAAGTTTGACTTTTTGTTGAAATTTTGGTTATAAAATGTTTTTGGATTTTGACTTTTTGACTTTTTTATGAAAATTTTAATTGAGTCCTAAGGTCCAGAGATTAAATTATGCTGAGAAAGTCTAAACGCGTCGGATCCCTCAAAATGACGTTGGATCAAGTGAGGGTCCTTTTCCTCGGATACGGTCATTATCGTCCTCGACATAAAGCATAAAAAATAAATGTGAGTGTCGGTGCAGATTCTCATTTATATTTTTATACATTGGACCTAGATACATTCTAATGGCAATAAAATAAATGACAAAAATAATAAAATAAAATTGCAATTGCAATAAAGTAAATATGCTAAAAAGAAATAAAAAATAAAGAATGCATGAAATGCAAAACAATAAATAAATATGGTGCATAAAATAAATAAAGAAAATAAAATGCAAGACATAAAATAAATATGATGCTGAAAATAAAAAGAAGAAAATAAAAATGCAAGACATAAAATAAATATGATGCATAAAAGAAAATAAAAATGCAAGACATAAGAATAAATATGGTACATAAAATAAAAAGAAAATAAAAATGCAAGACAAAAATAAATATGGAGCTGGAAAATAAAATGCAAGACAGAAAATTAAATATGGTGCTGGAAAATAAATAAAGAAAATAAAAAATGCAAGACATAAAATTAAATATGATGCATAAAATAAAAGAAAATAAAAATGCAAGACAATAAATAAATATGATGCAATAAAATAAAAAATAAAAAAAAAATGCATGGGGTATGTAACACCCATAATAAGATTGCCTAGGATCTTATACGAGTATTAAAATTTCGTACTGGATACATTAATTTACAATATAAAAGTTCATACAAACATTGCTTCACATTGTAATATTACAAACCCAAAGTTTATACAATACTTCTTGATACATGGACATCATATACAACAACATATAAACCAGTCAACTATAAACACATAACATTCAGCACGATCAGTCCGTAGCCTTCTCCTTACCCTTGTTGCGTGCTGACTGCGAACCTGCCTGTGAACCTGCACCAGAAGGAATGGGATGAGACATAATGTCTCAGTGAGCTCTACCCAACCTACTGCTTGGCAACCACAGGGAACCTAGGGTCGCCATGCCTACCTTGGCAATTTAGGGGAATTCTAGAATCGCCAAGTCTTATAAACATGCCTATAACTATAACTAAAACCTGCCTATAATCTGTAAACTTCCTGTGACTTTAACTTTAACTATAACTGTAAAACATAAAGAAACAAAGTGTTTTATGTTAGCTGTTAGCGTTGAACAAGCAATTATCTGAGTTCATTTTACGGAGGGCACCCAGGTGGAGCAACCCCGAGATACGTCTCCCTATAAACCGGTGAAAATCCTATCATATCAGGCTAACACCGGACTCCCTATAAAACGTGTGGACAACCCTCTCGGAGAAGTCCCATCCGGCGAATCCCGGAGTCTGATGAACACGCCACTATAAAACGTGCAAGCACGCCAAAGCCTTTAATCTTTAATTCTTTAACTGTAACATATAAGCATATAAATTGTCACTTTATTTCTATAACCGTCTTGTAACCTATAAGCTGTAATCTGTAGCATCTTGGCTTATCGTTCTCATAAGCCACCTATAATTGTTATACCAATCCTATTACTTTATATCCTAAGGTGGATAAAACTATGAACTTATTCCTCATCCTATAACTCTTGTTTTCCTATCAAGGAATTAGGCATATCGTTGTCATACGCCACTATAAGAAGTTTGCCTACTCAATAATCCTCAACTCTACATTTCCAAGCTTTGCATAATCCTTACCTCAATACTTTTATGACCCTTGAGAAGCATTTAGAATGAATTAAAATGGTGGGCAAGGTTTCCAAAATGTATTTATAAAATCAGTTGCCAAAAAGCCATGCCCGCGCGCACCAAGACCCCCAGAACAGCTCAACGAAGTTGGGCTGTACAGGGTTGGTCGCTACAAGCGACGCCTTGGTCGCTACAAGCGCCCCTGGTCGCTACAAGCGCCAGTGTGGTCGCTTGAAGCGCGGGTAGGCAGGGATTTTCCCTGTCTGGTCGCTACAAGCGACAGCCCGTCGCTACAGCGACCATGACAGTATAAAATCATGTAAAAATGTGATTTTCCACCATTTTTGCCCATTCAAGGTTACCCAAGCTTCCAGGACATGTCAAAAACGATTTTCCATCATAAATCATCATTTAAAAACATTCACAAGTAAGGATTATAGCTAGCAAAGAAATTAGGGTTAAAACACTAACTTTCTATATTTCCCCCTATGAAGTAAAACACACAAAACTCACACTATGAGGGTTCTAAAACCCAAGATGAGCTCACCTAATGACTGGTAGCAAGCTTGCTTGGCTTCAATCCAAACTCCAACTTGTAAACTTCACTTTTCTTGATTTTTCTCTAGTTTTTCTTGCTCCAAGTTCTTACAAAGCCTTGATTGCTTGAAACCCAAAGATTTAAGGATGAAATGATGGATTAAGAGTGAAGGAAAGGGTGGGTCGAATTTCTAGAGAGAAGGAGGGGAAAAATCTGGTTTTTAGAGAGAAGAAATAATGAGATAATGGTGAAAAAGTTCATAATTATCCATTTATATACATTGTCTCATTATTTACGACTTTGCCATTCCAATACGTTTAATTCCTGTAACACTGTTAAATGCCTCGCATAAGTGGGTTATTACACTCTACCCCCCTTAAAGAAATTTCGTCCTCGAAATTTAGAATTTACCTGTAAAAAGATGTGGATAACTCTCCTGCATTTCTGATTCCAATTCCCACGTAGCTTCGCCGTAGGGAGAACCTCTCCATATAACTTTAACAATTGGAATCTCTTTGTTTCTCAAAGCCTTGACATCACGTTCAATAATCCGTTCCGGTTCGGGCCGAAAGGTCAAATCCGAACTCAAATCAATGGTTTCCAACTCTACGGGTTGATAAGGATCAGGAATGAACTTCCTCAACTGTGAAACATGGAAAACATCATGTAATCCTGACATCGCCGGTGGCAGAGCCAATTGATAAGCTGCTGGTCCGACTCGTTTAAGTATCTCAAATGGCCCAATAAATCTTGGACTCAATTTCTTTGTCCTGAAAACACCTCGTAGTCCCAGCTTAGGGGTGACTTTCAAGAAAACATGATCTCCCACTTCAAACTCTAGAGGTCTTCGCCTCTTGTCTGCATAACTCTTCTGTCGACTCTGAGCAGTTCTGATCTTGTCCTGAATTGATTTAATCTTTAAAGTGGTCTCTTGAATAATCTCAGGTCCCAAAATACTTTTATCTCCAACCTCTGACCAACAAAGCGGTGTCCGACACCTCCTGCCATACAATGCCTCATAGGGTGTCATTCCAATACTAGAATGGTAACTGTTATTATATGAAAATTCAATCAAAGGCAGATGATTATTCCAACTTCCTCCATCCTCTAAAATGCATGCACGTAGCATATCCTCTAACGTCTGAATGGTTCTCTCAGATTGCCCATCTGTTTGAGGATGATGGGACGTACTTAACTTTAACCTCGTTCCCAAAGCCTTTTGAAAAGCTTTCCAAAAATGAGAAGTAAAGATAGGATCCCTATTTGACACAATGCTGGTTGGAACGCCATGTAATTTCACAATCTCCGCTATGAATAATTCTGCATACTGAGCAGCTCTATACGTAGTCCTAACCGGTAAGAAGTGAGCAGACTTAGTTAACCGATCAACAACTACCCAAATCGAATCATGTCCCCGTTGAGTCCGAGGTAACCCTGTCACAAAATCCATAGAGATCTCTTCCCATTTCCACTGAGGGATCTCCAATGGTACAAGCATCCCTGCAGGTCTCTGATGTTCTATCTTCACTTGTTGACACACAATACAACGTGAAACAAATTCTGCAATATCGGTCTTCATTCCCGGCCACCAATAATCCTTCTTTAAGTCTTGATACATTTTAGTGGTACCTGGGTGAATACTGAAACTACTCTTGTGTGCCTCTTCCAATATCAACCTTTTTAAACTAGCATCATTAGGAACACAAACTCTATCTTCAAATAACAGAGTACCGTCAGATGCCCTTGAAAATTCTGAATGTCCAATCCTTCTCTGAAGATCCATATCTGATTCCTGAGCTTGTGTGATTCTGGACCGCAAATCACAGGTAACATCTAACCTTTGCAACCATGTGCCATTATCCATCTCAGTAACGCTGAGGTTAAGGTCTCTAAATTTCTCATACAACCCACAAGTGTGAAAGATTTCCGGCTTAAGGAATCAGCAACAACATTCGCCTTTCCCGGGTGATACTTTAACTCAAAATCAAAATCCTTTAGGTATTCCATCCACCTCCTCTGTCTCATGTTCAGTTCCCGCTGATCGAACAAATACTTTAAACTTTTGTGGTCACTGAACAAGTCAAATTGTGCTCCATATAAATGGTGTCTCCATACTTTCAGAGCAAAAACTATTGCTGCCAATTCAAGGTCATGAGTGGGGTAATTCTCCTCATGAGATTTAAGCTGCCGAGAAGCATAAGCTATAACATTACCTTCTTGCATGAGCACACTGCCTAGTCCCTTAGAGGACGCATCACAATAAACCACATATTTCTTTTCCGGGTCTGGTATTGCTAAAACTGGGGCTTTGGATAATTTCTTCCTCAAGGTCCGGAAACTTTTCTCACAATCTTCGTCCCAGACGAAAGGCACATCCTTCCTCGTGAGGCGTGTCAACGGTAAAGCAATCTGTGAAAATCTCATAATAAATCTTCGGTAGTAACCTGCTAGACCCAGGAAACTCCGAACCTCTGTTACATTCGTTGGTCTGGCCCAATTAAGGACAGCTTCGACTTTCGACGAGTCAACTGACACTCCTCCTTTAGAAATAACATGTCCCAAAAACTGGATTTCCGATAACCAAAATTCACATTTGCTGAATTTTGCATATAACTGATTTTCTCTAAGGATGTCCAAAACAATCCTCAGATGCTGAGCATGTTCCTGCGAGTCCTTTGAATAAATCAAGATATCATCAATAAAAATCACCACAAACTGATCCAGGTAGGGCTGAAAAATCCTATTCATGTAGTCCATAAACACTGCTGGAGCATTAGTCACTCCAAAAGGCATAACCAAAAACTCATAATGTCCGTAACGTGTTCTGAACGCCGTCTTAGACACATCTGACGATTTGATACGAATCTGGTGGTATCCTGATCTGAGATCAATCTTTGAAAACACTGAAGCTCCTTTAAGTTGATCCAAAAGATCATCAATCCTCGGTAACGGATACTTATTCTTTATTGTTACTTTATTCAATCGACGGTAGTCGATGCACAATCTCATACTACCATCCTTCTTCTTAACCAACAACACTGGTGCGCCCCAAGGTGACACACTAGGCCTGATGAAATGTTTCTGAATTAAGTCTTCTAACTGAGACTTCAATTCCTTTAACTCTGATGGTGACATTCTATAAGGCGCCACTGAAACTGGCTCAGATCCTGGAATGAGATCAATGGAAAACTCAACTTCCCGTTCAGGGGGTAAATTACTTATCTCTGAAGGAAAAACATCTAAATAATCACTGACAACTGGAATGTCACTGGGACTCAGTTCTGACTCTGAAGTCACAGTAACCATTACATAGAAACCCCTATCCTGCGCACACATGAGCTGAGTAAGCTGATGAGTGCGGTTGATTAATTCTGACAAAGCCACACCTTCGGTCGTATCATCTGTAGGCATGAAGATACACTTTTCCGCACATCCAATGTACACGTGATTAGCAGATAACCAATCCATCCCTAGGATCACATCAAGTTGTATCATAGGAAGACACACCAAGTCTATGTAGTATGTCTTACTAGATACTGTAATCGGGCAATTTTCACATATAAAATTAGCTACCAATCCGCCCTCAGTAGCGGTGGATACCGTCATAGGAGGTATCAACGGTGACATAGATAACTGTAACGCTTCTACACACTTGTAAGAAATAAATGAACATGTAGCACCACAATCAAAAAGCACTTTAACTGGAGTTTGGCCTAAGTAACACATACCGGCAATTAAATCTTCATTTGCCAAAGCCTTTTGGCCATCAAGAGAGTACACTCTACCCTTGCTTGTAGTAGTACCTTCAGCTCCACCTTTACCTTTTTTCTCTGGACAATTTGCCAAAATGTGCCCCGGCTGCCTACACCCGAAACACACTCCTGTTTGCCTCATACACTGACCATAATGCGACTTCCCGCAATATTTACAAGTGACCACCGCCTGTGATGGAAACGACTGCTTACCCCTTTTTGGAGAACCTTTAGGCTTGTTCTCTTGATACCTATCTGGAAATTTGCCTTTCCTCTTTTCATATGCTGCAGCTTTCTCTTTAGCGGTTTTAGCAAAACCCGCTTCCGCAACCAAACTATCATGAACCATCTCGTCATAACTGGTATTCCTTTGAAGGCTCACCGCTGTATCAATCTCACCTCTCAACCCACGCCTATACTGATTCATCTTCCAATTCTCATTAGCGGCATACTCGTTGTGAGAGGAGTAATACGACAATTCTTCAAACTTCTTTGTAAACTCGGTGACTGACATGCCACCTTGCTTCAACTCAAGAAATTCCTGTTCTTTCTTTACTTTATAGGACATCGGGATATACTTCTCTAGCATAGCTTCCTTGAAGTTGTCCCAATTAATCTCAACATCATTTACTAACATTCGGCGTTGAGCAGATTCCCACCAATCTTCTGCTGCGCCTCTGAACTGGTTGGTTGCCAATAACACTTTACTCTCTTCTGGACACTCCACCATCCGGAACACTTTCTCTATCTGCTTTAACCATCTCTTGGCCTCTGGTGGCTCACCTTCTCCATTAAATTCTGGAGGGTGATTCCTGTTAAACTCCCGGTAGGATGGATTCGCCACTACTGGTGGTGGTGTCTGCTGCTGGGCACCTTGTCCATGGTGCATCATCTCCATCCATTCATGCTGAGCCTGAGCCTGTTGTTGGGCTTGCTGCTGCATCATAAGCATCATCTGCTGATGCTGCAATGCAGCCTGAGCTTGCTGCTCTTGATATTGTTGCTGCAACGCCTGCTGCTGTTGCATCATTTGAGCCCAAAATTGCATATTAGGGTCTCCACTGGCTTCCTCAGCATTAGCCTGATTCATTCTAGGCCTGCCAGGACCTCTTCTCCTCCCAGACATCTTATCCTAACTGTCATACACAAGTCAAAGTGATCAGTTTCAACTAGATATAACATTTAGAATAATGTCCCGGATCCAAGAGATCCACAAACTTGTATTGTATTTTAATGACCCAAGGCACGGTCTGAATCGACCTGCTCTGATACCAAATTGTAACACCCATAATAAGATTGCCTAGGATCTTATACGAGTATTAAAATTTCGTACTGGATACATTAATTTACAATATAAAAGTTCATACAAACATTGCTTCACATTGTAATATTACAAACCCAAAGTTTATACAATACTTCTTGATACATGTACATCATATACAACAACATATAAACCAGTCAACTATAAACACATAACATTCAGCACGATCAGTCCGTAGCCTTCTCCTTACCCTTGTTGCGTGCTGACTGCGAACCTGCCTGTGAACCTGCACCAGAAGGAATGGGATGAGACATAATGTCTCAGTGAGCTCTACCCAACCTACTGCTTGGCAACCACAGGGAACCTAGGGTCGCCATGCCTACCTTGGCAATTTAGGGGAATTCTAGAATCGCCAAGTCTTATAAACATGCCTATAACTATAACTATAACCTGCCTATAATCTGTAAACTTCCTGTGACTTTAACTTTAACTATAACTGTAAAACATAAAGAAACAAAGTGTTTTATGTTAGCTGTTAGCGTTGAACAAGCAATTATCTGAGTTCATTTTACGGAGGGCACCCAGGTGGAGCAACCCCGAGATACGTCTCCCTATAAACCGGTGAAAATCCTATCATATCAGGCTAACACCGGACTCCCTATAAAACGTGTGGACAACCCTCTCGGAGAAGTCCCATCCGGCGAATCCCGGAGTCTGATGAACACGCCACTATAAAACGTGCAAGCACGCCAAAGCCTTTAATCTTTAATTCTTTAACTGTAACATATAAGCATATAAATTGTCACTTTATTTCTATAACCGTCTTGTAACCTATAAGCTGTAATCTGTAGCATCTTGGCTTATCGTTCTCATAAGCCACCTATAATTGTTATACCAATCCTATTACTTTATATCCTAAGGTGGATAAAACTATGAACTTATTCCTCATCCTATAACTCTTGTTTTCCTATCAAGGAATTAGGCATATCGTTGTCATACGCCACTATAAGAAGTTTGCCTACTCAATAATCCTCAACTCTACATTTCCAAGCTTTGCATAATCCTTACCTCAATACTTTTATGACCCTTGAGAAGCATTTAGAATGAATTAAAATGGTGGGCAAGGTTTCCAAAATGTATTTATAAAATCAGTTGCCAAAAAGCCATGCCCGCGCGCACCAAGACCCCCAGAACAGCTCAACGAAGTTGGGCTGTACAGGGTTGGTCGCTACAAGCGACGCCTTGGTCGCTACAAGCGCCAGTGTGGTCGCTTGAAGCGCGGGTAGGCAGGGATTTTCCCTGTCTGGTCGCTACAAGCGACAGCCCGTCGCTACAGCGACCATGACAGTATAAAATCATGTAAAAAATGTGATTTTCCACCATTTTTGCCCATTCAAGGTTACCCAAGCTTCCAGGACATGTCAAAAACGATTTTCCATCATAAATCATCATTTAAAAACATTCACAAGTAAGGATTATAGCTAGCAAAGAAATTAGGGTTAAAACACTAACTTTCTATATTTCCCCCTATGAAGTAAAACACACAAAACTCACACTATGAGGGATCTAAAACCCAAGATGAGCTCACCTAATGACTGGTAGCAAGCTTGCTTGGCTTCAATCCAAACTCCAACTTGTAAACTTCACTTTTCTTGATTTTTCTCTAGTTTTTCTTGCTCCAAGTTCTTACAAAGCCTTGATTGCTTGAAACCCAAAGATTTAAGGATGAAATGATGGATTAAGAGTGAAGGAAAGGGTGGGTCGAATTTCTAGAGAGAAGGAGGGGAAAAATCTGGTTTTTAGAGAGAAGAAATAATGAGATAATGGTGAAAAAGTTCATAATTATCCATTTATATACATTGTCTCATTATTTACGACTTTGCCATTCCAATACGTTTAATTCCTGTAACACTGTTAAATGCCTCGCATAAGTGGGTTATTACAGGGTACTGGAAATTAAAGACAGTAAATAAAATGCATGCAAAATAAAAAAAAAATGCAAGAAAATGAAATAAAAATAAAAAGAATAGAGAAGAAGAAGAGGGGGTGCAGAAGTGAAAACAGGGGGTGCAGGAAGTAATTGAGTAGAGAATAAGGAAAGAGAAGGCAGAAAGGAGAGTGGCCCGTGTGAACAGTGACGGGCCTAAGGAGGCTTTAAAAGTTTTTTTTTCTTCAGCAGATTTCATTTCTTCCTCACCACTCTCTCTCTACTTCACCTTCTCCACAAAGTGCTCTGTTATCTCTCTAAATCAAATCCGGCCAGCACACTTCTCCGGCGCGGCGGCCGCCGGCGGCGCCACCGCGCCGGAGTTGAAAAACTCTTTTTTTTAAAAAAAAAATTACATCTCTAGAAATCCTTTTACTCCCTCTTTACGGATTCGGACCTAGATTTTTTAAAATCCTTTCGAAACGGAGTAGATCTAAGTTTGAAAAAGTTTTGGATAACTACCTCTTTTCTCTTGTGTTCGGTTCAGATTCTGTTTTGGTAGCTCGTTTATGATTCAGTTTTGGTAGTGGATTCGGTTTTGTGGTTTTTGTGAGGGATGGTGATGAACTCAGTTTATGATTTGTGCTTGTGGCTTTGGATCGGTTGCGATTTATGATTGTGGTTGTTTGTGAGGCCTGGCCGAGTTTGCTTGTTGGGTTTCTGTTACTGGGATGCAAAGAAAAAAATGAAAGAGAGATGGATTTGGGTTTCTGGAAAATGAAAATGGAGAGGAGAAGGAGAAAAAAAAAATTATTTTTGTGTTGGTGGTTTGTGGTGGTTGAGATGGTGGTTGAGGTGGTGGTTGGTGGCCGGATTCTGACTTAGTACTGTGTACTGACTCTGACACGCACAGTAATTAATGTTGTATTTAAAGGACAGGATTAGGGTAAAAAAGGACAAAAACGCCCCTCTGGGCCTGGACCAAAAAAGACTGAAAAAATGACAAAGTAAAAACAGTAAAATAAAATAAAAAAAATAAAAAAAATAATGATACTAATAAAAAAACGAAAATAATAAAAACACTTAATAAAAAGATAAAAAAAGAAATGGAGAAAATAATAAATAAGAATAATAATAATAAAATAAAAAAAAATAAAAAATAAAACGGTCACCTTCGGAACAAAAATGAGGTATTTTAAAATACCTCTCTGCCGAAATTTCGTCTGAAACGACGAAGTTTTCCGGTTTAAAAAGACGAGAAAAACGAATTGAAAGTGGGTCAAAAATGGGGTATGACATTAACCTTTACCTTTCGTACCCTTCTTTCCTCCTTGGTCACATTCAGCTCTCGGATATTCGTCCTAACTGTCATATACTAGATTGAGTTGATCAGGCTCAACTAGATGTGACCTTTAGAACAACATCCGGAACCCAATGATCCCACTACTTTTATTGAATCTTAAATGACCCATGGCACGGTCTGAATCGACCTGCTCTGATACCAATTGTAACACCCATACTAACTTTAACTAGTATATTAGCATGTGCGTTAAACTGATACTGGATACATTTAAAAATTTCAATAATAAAAATACATCATAAATGAATGAATACAGGTTTACTCGTTTGTACAAATAAACCAATACTATTACAATGCTTAAACAAATATCCAATAAGCTCCTGAGCTAGTACACAACGAGCAACTGTACTCCATCCAGTATCCCTCTGAAGATCTCCATCACGAACCTCTGACTTACCTGTAAACCTGCACCAGAAGGAATGGGATGAGACATAATGTCTCAGTGAGCTCCAGCCCAACCAACTGTTGGCAACCACAGGGAACCTAGGGTCGCCATGCCTACCTTGGCAATCTTGGGGATTTCCTATGATCACCAAGTCTTTTATCTGCCTATGACTATAAGTCTTCCTGTAACTATAACTTTAAACTGCCTGTAACCATTGTTGTAAATTGTCTATAACTATAACTATAACTATAACTACCTATAACCATAACTGTGATCTGTCTATAACTATGACTGTAATCCGCCTGTATCTTATGACTTAGTGATCGAGGGGAAACCTAGGACCACTTTCTGATAACTGTCTATATCTATAACTTTGAATTTCCTGTGACTATAACTGTAACTATAACTTTGACTATAACTGTAACTGTAACTTTGACTATAACTGTAAAACATAATACATATATAGATGTTTTATGTTAGCTGTTAGCGTTGAACAAACATTATTATCTGAGTTCATTTTACGGAGTGCGGCCCGGGTGGAGTAACCCCAAGGTACATCTCCCTATAAACCGGTGAAATTCCTATCATATCAGGCTAACACCGGACTCCCTATAAAATGTGTGGTCAACCCTCTCGGAGAAGTCCCATCCGGCGAATCCCGGAGTCTGCTGAACACGCCCTGTAACTGTAACTGTAAAACGTGCAAGCACGCCATAATCTTTGATCTTTAATTCTTTAACTTTAACATACAAATATACATATCTGTAACTGTAAACATATAACAATCCTGTAACTCCTAACCTATATCACAAGGTTCTTGGCTTATCGTTCTCATAAGCCACCTATAATTGTTGGAGAACCAACACTATAATCTTATCTGTAACTTCAAATGCCGAAGCATTCCTATTACTCTTGTATCCTAAACTGAATACGTATATAATCTTGTTCACCTAAAATAGGTTCTTGACTATCAAGGTCGTATGCTTTTCCTTAAGAGTTAACAACTCACAAGTAATGGAATCAATCCATTAAATCCTTACACTCATACTATAATTCTTGTTTTCTATCAAAGGATTCGACATATCGTTATCATATGCCGTTCTTAAAGCTTTCCTATTCATATAACCATTGTTCTCGTATTTCCCATGCCTTGCGTATTCCTTGCTCCTATAATCTTTCAACCATTTGAAGCCTTTTTGGACGGGTTAAAATGGTGGATAATGTTTCTAAAATGTTTCAGGAGAAAACGGGAGTGAAAAACCATGCCTACGCGCACCAGAATGCCCAAAACAGCAAAGCTGTCAAGTGCTGTCCTGTTGCTGTCGCTATAGCCACAGCCTGTCGCTACAGCGACTGTAGGTAAAAGTCTGAAAAATGTGCTGCTCGCTTGTAGCGACGGCTGGTCGCTTGAAGCGACCGTAGGCAGAAATCAAAGCTGTCTGGTCGCTGTAGCGACGGCTGGTCGCTGTAGCGACCATGACAGTTCAAAACTTGTTAAAAATCATGTTTTTTCCACCATTTTTGCTCAATCCAAGTTACCCAAGCATCCCAAACATGCTAGGAATG